>WYDI02029495.1:30594-62698 GCA_009867235.2 Psittacus erithacus | reverse complement strand
CTTATTGTATAAATAATCATTTACACAATATATATAATTTATTTTTTATTTATATAAAAAGTAAAGCTTTTGGCTTAGTGTCTGGAAATCCTGGACCCTGGCTTCTAATTAACCTGTAACAGAGAGAAGCCACCAGGTATTTAAGGAATATGAGCTCAGCGACCAGCTTTGGTCTGTTGTAAATGCAGATCTGAGATTTAACCTAAGCTATTATCCTTTATTTCCTTAATTTGAGAACTAGTAACTAAGAAACGCTGTGGCACATGGTTCCTGATGGCTTGTCATGTCATTGTGAAAGCACCATCTTCTAATACCCAAATATACATCAAACTAATTATGGGAATCACTTTGGTTGTACATTACATGCCTCTCCTCAATGGTGTCAGCCCTGAATTCCGGTTGAAACGCTCTCACATCAGCCCTAACACCGAGCTGCGTTCTCAGTCACAGATCAGCCAGCGCATGGTTCCAGGTTCATTCCCGGCTTTCCCAAGCCCTTTCCCTGCCGCCACAGCCGGGATCTCGGGTGACTTCTTACCGGCGTCAAGCACAGAACGCGGGGGGATTTTAACCGCTTACAGCGAGATCCTCGCTCAGCTGGAACACAGTTTATAACCCCAGCAGCCTGATCTCTTCCCCCGCCAACGTTCACTAACGCCTCCCAGGCCGGGCTATCCGTCACCGCCAACGCCGTTTAGCAGCGTTTGGGTAAGCCCCGCGCTGCCCATTGCTGCGGCCGAGGCCTGAACAAGCGGCAGGCAGTACGGGTTAACCCGGGGCAGGCGGGGCGGTGGAGCCGGACCCCACCGCGGTGACCCAGCGGGCCCAGCACCGCTCCCGCTCCCCTCAGCGCCCCGGTCCTCCCGCCACCGGCTTCGCGCTCTTAAAGCGGCAACCCCTATGAGCGCGCTCCCCCTGCGCTTTGCGTCCCGTTGGAGCCGTGGCGCCCTGCCTTGCCTCTTTAAGGTTACCGCGGCGACGGGTCTGGGTGAGAGAGAGGCGCATTGACGTCAGGGCGGGCGGTGATTGGTCGAGCCGGTTGGTTTCCGGTGGGAGCCGCCGCTGCCGCCGCTGCTGCAGTCGCTGAGGCCGCGGCCGGGCCGGGACGGGCGGGGGGCGGTGAGGGCCCGGTGGAGCCGCCCGGGGCAGGTGAGCGGCGAGGCCCGGCCCGGGGGGGCTGCACCCTGCCGAGGCGGCGGTAGGAGGGCGAGGCGGGGCGGGAAGGGCTCGGAGCGGGCGATCTGCGGCCTTGGGGGCGGGGGTTGAGGGGAGCGGCCGGTGCCCGCGCTGGAGCCGGCAGCTCCTGGGCCTGCCTCGACGGGCAGCGCCCCCTCCTCTGCGCGTAGGCACCGTGCTTCAGGCGGGGAGGGGGAGGCGGCGCTGCCTGGGACCGCGCGGGCTATGCCGGGCCGCGCCCCCGGCGCTGCGCTCGGAGGCGTTCGGACGCTGCGGCAGTGCCCTGTGCGGTGAGGGGATGGGGGTTGTGTGTCCCCAGTATATATAGCCCCGGTGCTGCCGGGAGCCGTGGCGGTGAGGGCCGGGCTGGGCTTGGCGGGGCAGCCCAGGGCGGTTTGCAGCAGTTCCGGGTACCACCGTGGGTTAAAGGAGCTGGAACGCTTCGCGTTTATAATGTGTGGAAATGCTGCCGTTCTCGTTATTCTCTTAGTGTTTTCCATTTCGGTTAATTCCTGTTGGTATTCGAGATGCCCCATCCCTGGCAGTGTTCAAGGCCAGGTTGGAGGGGGCTTGGAGCAAGCTGCTGTAGTGAAAGGTGTCCCTGCCTGTGGCAGGGGTTGGGACTGGATGATTTTAAGTGCCCTTTCCAACCCAAACCGTTCCATGGTTGTATGATTTTCTGCAGCAGCCTTGCTGTTCCCATGAGCAGCGCTGCCTGTCAGCAATGCTTTCTCCATAGGTTGTCATTTGTAAGCTGTCACGGAGCCACGGAGTTCCTCTGGGGCTGCTAATTAGGAGTGACCTTCACTGTGCGAGCTGTCAAAGCAAAAAGGAAGGAACTGGGGAACTTTAAGGTGCTTTTCCAGCCCACGTGAAGTCCCTCCTTGGTGTTTATACAACCCATAACATGTCTGCCTGTGCGTGCTTATGCAGGGATTAACTGTGACAAGAAAGAAACCTGTTTGAAGTGTTTCAGAGTAACTCCAGTCCTCCTGCAATCTCCAGTAGCATAACTCAAAGGGGATGGTGTTATGTTGCCTGTATGGCTGATGTTTCTCAATGTGCTGCTTCAGTAGGATAAACCCCATAATACGAGTGCACCGCTTGGCTTTTCAGCGACTTGCCATTGCTCAAAATTAGTTTGACTGAATCCATGTTTCCCCTTCAAAAGCTGTTCCTGGGATCAACATATCTCACTGCAGTCCCATAAGCTGTTGCCACTGGCCCTGTACCAGGTAACTTGCTTTATATTTCATTAAAAATGCCCTGAGAAATCCTTTCCTATTTCCTTAGCTGTCTCACTGTTAACTGCTTTATGCAAAAAGTGATATTAAATGTCTATTTATATATATGTGTGTGTGTGTAAAAATGTGTTTTAAAACGGTTCTCTACCCTTGTGGTGGGTTGACCCTGGCTGGATGCCACCAAAGCCACTCAATCACTCCCTTCCTCAGCTGGACAGGGGAGGGAAAATGCATCAAAAGGCTCATGGGTTGAGATGAGGACAGAGAGAGATCACTCACTGATTGCTGTCACTGGCAAAGCAGATGTGACTTTAATTATTACCAATCAAATCAGAGCAGGATAGTGAGAAATAAAACCAAATCTTAGAAACACCTTCCCCTCACCCTTCCCTTCTTCCAGGTTTAACTTCACTCCTGAATTCTCTACCTCATCCCCTCCCCAGCAGTGTGGGGAATAGGGGTTATGGTCAGTTCATCACACATTGTCTCCTCCTCATGGGAGGACTCCCCACACTCTTCCCCTGCTCCAGCGTGCAGTCCGTAGCACGAGATACAGTCCTCCATGCATGAATCCAGCATAAGTCCAACATGGATCCTTCCCATGTGCTGCAGTTCTTCATGTGATAAACACAGGCATGATTCATGAGGTGCTCCAGAGTGGGCCTCCTTCCCTTCAGGAGCAGAAGGTCCACTGTGGGTCCTCTGTGGGGTCACAAGTCCTGCAGCAAACCTGCTCCAGTATGAGCTCTACAGAGCCACAGGTCCTGCTAGGACCCTGCTCCAGCATGGGCTTCCCACAGGGTCACAGCCTGCTTCAGGCACCCTTCTGCTCCATAATGAGGTCCTTCACGGGCTGCAGGTAGATATCTGCTCCACTATGGGCCTCTGTGGTCCGTGGCATAGCCTGTGTTATCATGGGCTGCAGGGGAATCTTTGCTCTGGTGCCTGGAGCACTTCCTCCCTCCTTCACCAACCTTGAGGGCTGCAGAGCTGTTCCTTTCCTCTCACATATTGTCACTCTTGTCTCTGGCTGCAGTTTAAAGATGTGCCCTTAATTATTTACAGTTAGAGAAATAGTTTTGGGATTGCAGTGTATCCATGGAGATGCTTACGAAATATGAACCAGTTTGAACTGGAGAGTACTTTTTAGGTCTCCTAATTCCATAACTTCCGTTAGTGGACTCTGCCTTGGCATTTGGCTTCAACCACTTCCTAATACTTTTCATACTGGCCTCTCAGATTCCCAGCTCCCACCCACCTCTCTTCTGGCCATCATCCCTATGACCCTGTACAGACCATATAGCAGTGTGAAACGAGCCTCCAACCCTACAGAATACTGGGTTTAATAGCAGAAAGTTCAGGTGGAAGCTTCCCTGATTTTGATCATTCACAGGGCTCAAGTTGTAGAAGCTTTTCCAGCTCAGTCAAATTCTTTTCCTGTAGTGCCTGTGGCTGGAGAGCATCCAGATTTTTTATCCCTTTCCAGGTACTAAACAAGTTTGTGGCTTTTACTTCAATGGTTTAGCTTAGTTGCTATTCTTGCAGATAAAGGTACTTTTATGGTGTGATATCAGTAAGTTAATGCAGCATAACTTTGGTTTAGGCAGCACAATGTGCCTGACTGTATTGGGCAGCAGCTTCTTTATTTCCTTCACTTATTTAACCACCTCTTTTTCTTCTCTCCAGCAATGGCAGCTTCTAGCAGCAGCAGTGAGGAGGAGCGTAGTCTTCGGGAATGTGAACTTTATGTCCAAAAACACAACATCCAGCAGCTCCTGAAGGATTGCATTGTACAGTTATGCACAGTGAGACCTGAAAGACCCATGGGATTCCTCAGGGAATACTTTGAAAGATTGGAGAAGGTAAAAAGACAGAGCGAGGCGGGGAAGGAGAGGAAAACAACCTAATTTTACATCATCTCTGTGATTTAGAGGCTGAGTTTTAGATTTGATCAGTGTTCATATCAGCTGTTTGAAATAGGGACTGATGCTTTTGGAAGACAAATCCTATTTTCCAGTTTATGCCAGCTGATCACAGTGTAAAAGCACTTCTGTCATAACAAAGCATAAGCTGACAAAGAGACTTACCCAGTTTGGATGTAGATGTAATCCCAAGCTAATGCTTAATTGCAGAAGCTAATAGATAACATACATGATTGTGGCCGTAAGATGACAACTGTGGCGTTTGACCTTGATTAGACACTTGCAATAGGCATTTGATTTCTTGTATTGAGTCAATGGTTTACAATAATTCAGGTAAGCACAGAACAGCAGGTCAATACCCAGCCCAAGATGAAGTCAAACAGGAGCATTTGCATTCCAAATCTCCAGGAGAGATTCTCTTGTTGAATCGGTGTTGGCGTTAAGCTTTGTTGCCCCTCTTGTGTTTGTCCTCAAGGTCTCTTTGGTGGTGGTGTTGTTGGAAACATCCTGGGATGCTGGGAATGGAGAGCATTTTCTCATCCTGGTGCTTGTATTTGAAACTCTGATTTCACATTCTTTTGAAGTGTTCATTTTATGTATTGATACCTAAGCAGACAGGAAAAGAAGCTGCTCTGAAATTGGGAGGATTGAAAGGCCAATGTGAGGTATGACAACTCTATTCAGTACAGCAGTCATTTGCAGGTGCTGCTTTCAGTACTTGTATCTTAGTCTTTTTTTAATTGTAGCTAGTTTCTAATTGCTGATGTAAAGAAGAAAGAAGTAGACACTAGTGAGTATAAATACGTACAATGGAAATTGCTTTTTAATTGAAATGTTCAAGGTAGATACTAGAAAAGGACCAAATGGTGCAAATTAATCTATAGCTTACAATGTATTTGAGGAACATTTTGTTTATTAAGTGAACAACGGCTCTGTAATATGTCTGACTCATTTTTTGTGTAGTTTCAGGGAGAAACCAGCAGCAAACTAGGTAGTGATCAGGGTCTTAAGACTCCACTGTCCCAGCCTGTTACCATGCTTCCTTCCCTACACTGGATTCTGAGTTTCTAAGTACTGATAGATTAATTGCTTTAAAACATCACCACAAGTGTTGATATACAAAACTTCACAAAGTATACTGGACTTGGAATAAATTGTAAACCAGTCCATACCCTGGGATATAAAATGGGAGTATTTGAATGCTTTTTTTCTAGTGGACTTATGGTCAACATGCAGGATGTAAAAGTAAAGGAAGCTGAATTCGTTTTTAGCAGGACAGGTCTAGCTCTGAGCTTAAATCACGTGTATTCTGGAGTTGAATAACTCTTGATGATTTTATTCTGGTGCAAATAGGCTGTATCTGTACTCGAGCAGCCCACAGGGAAGCTGAAAATAAAACTGGTTAGATAATGTGCTTCCCTTTGAATTCCTCTTATGGTTTTGGTCAGGGTCTTTTATTCTGAGTTGCGTTGGCGTGGATTATGTGTGCCCACTGGTGCAGCGATAGCTACAAGTGAAACCACAACATCTCTCTTGCCTTGGTCTTGCTTTAACCAGGTAACACAGCGCCTCAATAGCTATCAAGTACCGAAACAGTGAACATCCTGTGCTACATTAGTGAATTCCTGACGTCTGTGTCTGGAAAGCATAAATGTTAAGTGCTGTTATTAACCAGCTGTAACCCAGAACTTAGCTCTGGTAGAGCAAAAATGATTGAAACAGATTCTGCTTCACCTTCCAGAAGTAATGTCTGCTGCATCCTTAATAAAGCAGAGCAACTTTTCCACCTCTTTTCTAAAACTGATTGGATAGAAGTTGAGGTTGGATAGGGTATTTGAGATTGAATTTGGAAGGAAACTGAGGTGAGGTTGCTATTTTCTCTCTAGTTATGCTGACAAGTCATCTCTTCCACAGCGCACACACACAGAGCTGATTCACTGTCATGTTACTAAAATCCGTTGAAGACGTTTAAACACGCTTTTGAATTCATGTTCAGAAACATGAAAATGAACTGTCTCTGAGCCCATTGTAGCTGCTACGGGAATTCAGATGTCTTCTGCTGAGTTTTGAAAGCTGCTACATGAATCTAATTATTGCACATTGGTTATATTAATGCTCTTATTTTGTCTGCTTGTTATGTACCAAGACCTCTGTTCTTTTTGCTGTGCAACACCAGGGCATACTAAAAGCTAACAGCCATCCAGTGCTGTGCTTGGCTGTGTAATGTAGCTTGAGCTATGGCAATTTAATGTAGAGATCATTATTACAGCCTGCCAGATGAATCTTGGATATTGGACATGGCTGTCCACTGGAGTAAGTGCGTGTTTGAAATATTGTGTGCAATGCAGTTAGGTGCATATTAGGCTTTATAGAAAGCTGGAATGATGAAGTGTGACTGTCATCTAGGCACTGTACCTGCTCCCCACTACCCACTTTGTCTCCACATATATATTGCTGAGTGTTTTCCTGTTTTCCTCAGTGTTTCTTTTGCCAAACATGGGAGTCAGGAAGGATGTACTGTGCAATGTGAATTATGACAGAGGTTTTAACATTGCTTTTTAGTTTCTGAGTGTTGGGGCTTTTAAGATACAGGGGGAGCTGATAAAGATTAAATGCTTATTACTCAGAAGAAACTGAGACAATTTCTGGTGCGATGACAGTCACCGGGTGCCAGAGCATACAGTGTAAAACATCAGTCTGAAGTTGGGAAGGTCGTCAGTAGCTGATGGACTGAAATATGAGTGTGTGAAGTCTCAACACTTGAATATCTCTTACTTGTAATAATTTAAATTGACTTAATAGTTGTTTCTTACTTGTCAGGAAGAATAGAATTTACAGTTAGTGGTCGCTGACACTGAAAACTTTGAACTGCTTCATCAGCTGAAAGACCAGGATCAAGACTTGGGTGTGACAAAAAGGCTAACTTTAGTGCTAAACCTTTTTGACATCCTGGTCATGGTTATACTGATCAGCACAGAGCAAAATGAATGCCTTTGTCCATTTTGTGGTTAATTTACACACAGCTTTTTCACTTCTAAACCAGAACAAATACATTTTCTCACTTATAACCACTGGCTAAATTTGAGGGTGGCTGAGAATAACAACTGCTGCTCTTTCTTCAGGTCCTAGTGGTATTTTTCTCTGACCTGGTGGTGGTCTAGTGTCATAAATCATAAAGGTTTATTTTAAAAAGATAAATACATTAAAAGCTACTGCTATAAAAACAATGAGACTTCAGTATGTCATTTACTCCATGGCACAGTGTTGCCTTGCAACGTGCAATGTGAATACAGGGCGATTTGTCTCATTAGGGATAATCTTCCTCTTGATGAGCGTGTACATAGTCTAATTAGAATAGCTGGTGTATTTTAAGATAATACATTATCTTACCCATCTGTAACTAGTTTCTCTGTCCATTCCATACTTCTATTTAACATAGTAATGTTAAATCTCAGCTCAGGCAAAAGTTACCAGTTGTGTTCTTTCTGTTAGTGCAGGTTCTTTGAGTGGGCTGCTACCTGATGAGTCTCTTGTTGAACTCTTTTCATACACAGCTCCTTGCTAAATGCTGCTGAAGTGCTGCTATCTCTGAAAGCCAGAGGATCTCAATACTTTACATGTTATGTGATACTGGAAAGAATACAGCAGCTGGTGTTCACTTATTTAAAGTATCAGGGTTTTTTTAATGGGTTAAGTACCTCTATGTGAATGAACAGTATGTTTCTGTGGTTGGTGATGTTGCCCACTTTGTAGAGACAGTTTAAACTGAACACTTAGGACTGCTCCAGCTATTTTTAACTTCATCTCAGACTTGCTTCTTTAAAACCAGGAGGGAGACACAAGGTTTAAATATGTTTTGCTCCCATCATTTTGAAATGTAGCACTTTTCTCAATGGGCCAAAAGCAGGAAGTGAAATGTAACTCGATGGATCAGTGCTTGCTCTTTGGCTATCTGAGAGGTGTAAAATGTACACTCGCTGTAATGGTTATCTGATGTCCCTTTCCTCAAAGCACTGTTGTTATACATAGCCTCTGTGCACCTCCGGAGTGGAATGTGGCAGCCAGGCAGCAATGTGGCAGGGACAGCTTCATCAAGGACACTGGGACAAACCCAGCTTTCCAGAGAGCTCCCAAAGAACAGATGACTCCTTGTTCTTTTAAGGCATGCCCAAAAATCCTGTTTCCTTAATGCTGGGAAAGTCATTTGAGCTGCTGTGATGCAAATGCTCTGGCTCCAAGGTTGGCTTTTATGTTGTTTTTAATCTGATTGTAGTTGATTAAAGTGAATCTTCTGGTACACAGAAGAATCAGATGTCTGTGTGTCTCGTTAGACTTCATTTTACTGTAAATACACTAGTCTTATACAGCATCACTACAACACAGCAGGACAGGTAACTGAGGGAAATAAGGAAATGTGCAAAGCTGGCAAATCTGGGGTTTATGGAAGGAACTCTACTCCTTGGCCTCCAGCATCCTTCCTCCAGCTCTTCTGTAAGCAGTGTTCATATTTCTTCCTCCCAAAATAACTGTTTGTTATTGAGTATCCAGTTGGTCCATGACTTGACCTTGTTTCAAAAGCTTCTCATGTAACATGGGTTTCTGAGGAATTCCTCTTCTGTCTTTCCCATCAAACAAGGCTCAACACCTCGCAGCTGAGGGGGAGCTGATAGGTTTACAGTGAGAAAAGGTCTTTAGCATTTGCAGAATGTCTTCATTGCCAGCTGAATACACTAGTGGAAAGTAGAACCAACTTATTTATACTTCTTAATTTATTAAACTATTCATGTGACTTATTAAAGTAAATACCATTGTGATATGAATGTTATGAATGAAAGGCATATCTACCATCTGTTTTGAAAGGCCTTTGATCTTGATTGCTGTAGTCTCCTGTTTCCTTAATGTGGGACTAACAGTATGCAGGAAGCTCCCTTGCATTGGCAGGCTAACTTGGAATGTGATACATAATGACCTTTATCTGTACTGGATGATGTGACACAAACATGTCTTCCTTCCTGTTTAGGAGGAAACAAAGCAGTTGTTGAATCAACAGAAGTCTGGTTCTCGCTCAGACTCACGGGAGGATGAAATCTCCCCTCCTCCTCCTATGAACCCTGTGGTTAAGGGTCGAAGGCGACGTGGGGCCATCAGTGCAGAAGTCTATACGGAAGAGGATGCTGCATCTTATGTTAGAAAGGTGCTCTGACTTTTAAACACTGCCAGTAATAGCGTCTACAGTCCAGCAGTTTCTCAAAGACCACCTTCTACACAGTGTATTAAATAACCCGAGCTCTTGGAGCCTGTTAAATCTTATAACTGTAAAAAGCAGACCTGTGTCTAGCTGTTTAATTGGAGGTTAGAATAAACTGCCATGCAAGTAAACCATTTATGCCTAACTCAGACCTGTTCCCTTTGAAGTTCCATATATTTAGATGTACATATATTTGTATATTATATATAAAACCAAAGTGCTTTCAGTTTTTCCACAGCTGCAACAACATTACATTGAGCCTAATGGCAGAGCAGACATGCTGCTATTCATAGGAAACCAAGTTGAACAGATAACTTGTGCTCTTGCAGGAAAACTTACAAACAAGGGATGATGCTTTTACAGGTGCATAAAATAATACAGGATTTTATTTACCTTCTGGCCAAATTGGCTGTAAGCAGTGACTGTGTTTGGGTTTAGATCTGTAGTGCTTGAAAGAAACAGCCAGTGTTTTGTAGCAATTTAAACAGTTTATTTACCGTGGGGAATGCAGGAATTGTTCTTGGAAAAATTAATCTGTTAATTTTCCGATTCTATCCTAGGTTATTCCAAAAGATTATAAGACTATGGCTGCTTTGGCAAAAGCTATTGAGAAGAATGTGCTGTTTGCCCATCTTGATGATAATGAGAGAAGGTAGGAAAAGATCTTTGTAGTCTCAAAGTGTCATAATGTACAGAGCTGCACGGCCTCTTTGCAACTGTCAGTGTAACCATACAGGGGTTATAGGAGGAGTACTGATGGGTTGGAGGTGCAGACAGATGAACATGTGCATGGCAGTTGTCCAGGAGTTTGTCTAATTTTGGTCTCCTTCTCTTCAGTGACATCTTTGATGCCATGTTCCCCGTCACCTACATTGCAGGAGAGACTGTCATACAGCAAGGCAAGTGACAGTGTTTGCACTGATGAGTATGTTGGAGGTGGTGAGTAGGCTCTGTCCTAATGCTCTTATTAGTTTTGGGGTTTGCTTTGAAAATAAAGCCATTGTCTGGCTGCAGTGACCCTTTGTTCTGTTACCTGAAGTACAGCTCGTACTGCAGTGAGGAGTGGAGCAGTTGTAGGAAGGTGTGGCTTCATTTCGTGTGTCATCTATTGGAAAGATTGTCCTTTGAAAGCTCTGTAGCACACCTTATGTCAGTTTATGGATCTGGTCCACCTTTCCAGTGATCCTGGAAATGCTGCTGATCTCCCACGTACCAGTAGATGTCCTCTCACAGGACTGAGGAGAGTGCAAGATCAGCACAGTGAAATTTCACCCTGCACACTGTGCAAAGATTCATCTCTGTCAGCCTTATTAGATTCTAAACATCAAAATAGACAGATGTGTCAGCTCTGTGAAGTGTGAATGTTTGCTTAACTTTACTCTTTTTAATGTGTATTCAATTTCTTCTTCTGTAGGTGATGAAGGTGATAACTTCTATGTTGTTGATCAAGGAGAAATGGATGTAAGCGTTTTTGGTAGCTTATTAACGACATGTTCATTCCTAGCACAGTAGTTTGGTATTTGTACAGGCCCTTCCTTTAGCAGCTTTTCTCATTATAATTTCTTATTGTAGAAGCATATTTTGCTTTGGAGCCTCTTTGCTCCTTCGTGTCTCAGTCTGGCTGCACAGACTGTGAGTTGTGCTGAGTTTCAAAATGAACACTTTGGACATCAGCACAATACTAATGCTTTACAAGTACAGGGTGGAGTCCCGTTGAGGTGTGGGACAGGCTTTAAGAATGACCAGGCTTTTGATTTTTCAGTCAAACTAATCCATGGCTTTCTCTGACAAAGACTTTGTTCAGATTTTATTTCCTATCGAAGGGTCTCAGTGCATATGATATATGAGAGAGCCCATTTGTCAATGAAAGTAGAAATTGTTGCTGGGGCTGGGGTTGGCTCTGAAGAGTTGATGAAGCCCTGAAATGGTGAACTCTGACTGCACAGACCTGAGAATTTCCTTTACTGTAAAGGACATACAGGGCAGCAGGAGCTTTGTGTTGTCTCTGACCAGCTCACAACACACTGTGGGTCTTGGCTTACCACTGTGCTCTGCCTTTCAGGTTTATGTGAACAGCGAGTGGGCAACCAGCGTTGGTGAGGGTGGAAGCTTTGGAGAACTTGCCCTTATCTATGGAACTCCCCGAGCTGCAACAGTCAAAGCAAAGACAAATGTGAAGTTGTGGGGCATTGACAGAGATAGCTACAGAAGGATCCTGATGGCAAGTATTCCTCTAGCTGATGTATGGCTTATGCCATTGACTGAAGTAGCTGTGTGTATAACCTGGAATTATGCTTCGGGTTTTAGTGTTCACTCAACTTATACTGGTCATTTCTGACCTTCTACCTGTGCCTGTCCTTTGCTGGAGTTATTTATTCAAAGGCCTGCTATCTCTTTTGTAATTGCAGAGCAAATCACTCAGCGTACATTTATCAGGCATGGGGCAAGGGGGAACCTTGCATTAGTGAACAAACAGTACCAATACAGCGTTAAACTGGACTAAAAATGTAATACCTAGTGGTTAACTTGCCAGGTGTTTTGATTCTGCTCTGTTCTTAGCTTGCTATGTGTAAGTAGTGTGTGTGAACAGCAGTTGTAACTCACTTAAGCAGGTATTGTGAGTTCTGGTTAGAATGTATTTCAGAAACGAACATTAAGGCTGCAATAAATCCTAAGTACTTGATGAAGGTTGCTCAGCTCTGAAATAATTAAAACACAGTCTTGTGGGTTTGGGGTCTTACACAGGATGTGCTGTGTCTGCTTAATTTTTCTTGAGATTTATTTGAAACCTCATATAAAATGTGAAGTAGAAAGAAAACTGAGTTTTGTTTTTCTTCTAGGGAAGCACTTTGAGAAAGAGAAAGATGTATGAGGAATTCCTTAGTAAAGTATCTATATTGGGTAAGTGACTAGATTTTTGTTCTGTTGTGGAATAAATTGCCACACTGCAATAAGGCTGTTACTAAGCATCATTATGATGACAGGCTATTGCAGTAATCCATTAAAACTGACTGCAAAGCCTGTACTGCTTTTCTGCATCACTCCAAATCAACTCTTAATTCAAGTCTATCTGATACACACATGTAGCCAGAAGTCAGTTGACCTCTGTTTTAAGACAGAGCAAAAAGCGTGTTTGTGTTTTGTTCTGTTAATGAACTATTAACTCTATAGAATCTCTGGACAAGTGGGAGCGTCTCACTGTAGCTGATGCATTGGAGCCGGTACAGTTTGAAGATGGGCAAAAGATTGTGGTGCAGGGAGAGCCAGGAGATGAGTTCTTCATTATCCTGGAGGTAAGTGAGCTCAAATTAAAAGCTTAAACTTTACTTTTTTTATTCTTAACATGGCTTATTCTGCCCCTAAATAGACACTTGGAGGAAAATATGGAATAGAAGGATATACTTTTAGAGAATTCCTAAAGGAATACAATCCTGCTGGACATGCAGAAGCATATATTTAATTTTGCTATTTTTTATGAAGGGTACTTGTAGTTAAAAACAAGTTTCTGGCTGAAATCAGTTTATCTTTTACAGAAGAGCAGAAACCTGTTGTAGATAGCTAGTAATGTCTTGCTAGTGGTACCATTGTCTTCTGTCTGTTTTGTTGTGGTGGGTTTTTGCCTGTCAGACTGTAATATTCTTGCTGTCATGAGGAAAACCAGGAAGAAGTCAGTGCTATGGATACGTAACTACCCAAGACATTTATGTTTCAAGAGCAGGGAGGGCCAGCTGTTCTGAAAGAGCAGTCTGGTAAATTGGGCCAGGACTGTGACGTGGTTCCTAGGCTGAGCCATCCTAACAGTTATTTCTGCAAAGCAGCTGATTCCATGTGGAATTCAGTGTTTTTTAAGTGATGCTGGGAATTCCAGTTGTTTAATTGCTGTGATTTATTGAAGGGCACAGCTGCAGTGCTACAGCGTCGGTCAGAGAATGAGGAATTTGTTGAAGTGGGCAGACTGGCACCTTCAGACTATTTTGGTGAGTTACGTAGTGCCCACAATGGTTACTCACACAACTGTCACTGTTCTACCTGTGCTGTGTGGGTGATGGCTGTGCATGATAGTGATGGGATGGATTTGCTTAATTACTGTTTTGGCTGCCTCTTGTGGTTTCACTCAACGTCAGGTGAGTGTCAGTCACTTGGCTTTCAGGTGTGTGTGGGGATCGCAGAACTGGGATTGTTCTAGAGTGCTTTCATTTAGAAGGGGCCTCCTTTGAAATTGCATCACACTGGTCAGGACTGTGCCCACTTGAGTCTCTTGTGTCTCCATGGATGGAGATCCAGCAGCCTCTCACTGTTTAACCAGCCTGGTTGTGAAGAGTTTTTCTTTATGCCTGACAAGAATTTCCTGTTCTGCAACTTGTTGCTTTCTCTTTGCCTTTCACTATGCAAAGGGCAGTCTAGTTTTGTCTTTGCAATCTCTTGTTACAAGACAGCAATAAGGTTCCCTTCTCAGATGCCTTTTTTTTCAGGCCAGACTAACACAGCTCTTTCAGCATCTCTTTGTACCCCCTGTGCTGCAGTCTTCAACCATCTGGGTGGCACTGATGGACTTGCTCAGCTTTGGCAGCACCTTGTACCGGAGTCTCTGAAACTGTGTGATGCTCTGGGTATAGTCTCACAAGTGCAGATCAGGGAATTTTCTCCTTCTGTTGTATGTGTTTGTACTCAGCTAAAAGTGGCATGGTCTGTAAGTTGCTTTGGCTTGAAAAGGCTTATATATGTTAGCAAAGAAAAAGGCTATGATTCTGTTATAGTTACTTGTGAAGACTTTGAGATAATCTTCTATGGAACTTGGTACTTCTATGGAACTTCCATGGAACATGGAACTAAGCACTTGTCTAATGCATATTGATCTATTTTTGGATCACAGATAAGGACCGGATGTGTGTGCTCATAGAGGAGTTTGGGGTATAATGTAACAGTTTATAACAGGGTATTCTCCAGCAGCTTGAAACGCAACAGGGTAATTTCTTTGCCTGTTTGACACATTGATTTTAACTTTGTTCATGCTCTCCTGTTGCTGTAGGTGAAATAGCTCTGCTGATGAACCGTCCCCGTGCTGCCACCGTGGTTGCTCGTGGCCTCTTGAAATGTGTAAAGCTCGATCGACCCCGATTTGAGCGTGTCCTGGGGCCCTGCTCAGATATTCTCAAGCGCAACATCCAGCAGTACAACAGTTTTGTATCACTGTCTGTCTGAAACCTTCCTCCCTACCCAAAACATGCTTCACGAATGCAGACTGCTTTATTACCCTTGTGCAGAGCCACATTGCCACTGGCATTTGCAGCTTCCTGTCTGTTTAAAAAAGAGAAAAACAACAAAAAAATTGCTTATCATGGCACTATTTTTGATTTGGAGCATATTGGTTCTGTGCTCTCTTTCCCATTAAATGAGTAGAACACAAGTTTTGTGAAGATGTTTGCTCTTATGGCTTCTGTCTGTGCAACAGTGTCCAACTGGGGCTAATGCAGCCTTACTTCAGCGAGGGAGAGCCCTCCTGGCACTGTGCTCATTGCCATAGAGTAAGGAGGTGACAGCAGAGGGAGGGAAAAGTGCTTTTAAAGGAGTTTCCCAAACTGTTGGACAGATTTTAAGGCTGTGTTCATCATCTGCTGTATTTCTTTTCAAACGAGAACTGCCCTTGTAATTGAGCTTGGGGCTTGGGGGTTTCTTCTTTTTTTAACTCTCTGGGTACTGCAATCCTGGGTTCAGTCGTGAGGCATCAGCTGCTAAGAAAGCCACAGTTGGAATTTAACAGTATAATTGTTCCTGTGTCTGCTGGGTTAAGATTGCTTAGTTAGTTTCTGTCAAGTGTAAAGCAAAGCTTTCAAGGTTACTAGTTCTGGTGAACTACTGCAGTTGTTACTTCATTTGCTGACTTGCCGCAACTGATTTCCTTTCTTCAGCCATTTACGACTCTCCCTGTTCGAAGTGGCAAGAACCAAATGTGACATTAAATGTCTTGACTTTGGTCTGTAGTACATAGGTTGGTGTAAGAATGGTGCAGCTGTCCAGCTGTGAGTGACGTTCTAGTACTTAGATTGGTGTAGGAATTGGAAGCAAATGTTTTATTTCCCCGGTGACTTTGGCTTGCGTTGTATTCCTCAGTTGACTTTTTTAAACATCATCAGTTCAGGTGAACCCTTTGTTGCCAGGGAAAAGAAATGTGGAGTCTTTATGGCCAGCACCAGTTGCAGGTGGTGAGATTGGTGGTCTATATAGACGCCATTGTTATTGGTAGAGAACATAAGGCAGAAGTGAATGTTTTACCTTTCCTGCAACACTCAGTTAAGTTTTTAAACCAGTCAATGAATCGTTTTTAAATGGTTACTGATAAATCTAGTTTAAACACAGAAGGTGCATTCTCTTTCCTTGCTGATGGAATATAACGTGATGCATATTTCACACTCTTTTCTTTCTTTCCAAGTTCGATATGTTGCGGAGTCTTAAATGTATTTCAGTATTTACCAGCTTTGTGTTCCATTACTCTGTGCACACCAATGCTTCCCCAAAGTTTTTACTGAATTCCACGGTTCAATAATGGTAGGCAATTTTTAAGGTTTCCTTTAAACTGTAATTTATATAACGTAGTGTAGGTTTGTATTTGGGAGTGACAGCAAGCAGTTCTGCATTTGTTGTGCAACTACTTTTAACGATGGAGCCCTCATATGAGTTCCTTTCTGAGGTCGGATGGATTGCAGTTCCAGACTCTCCAAGGCATGTAGATAATCAAGAGTCTGGGAATTGATGTAAAACAATACTGAGGGCGTCAAGCCTTCACACAAGGTTTCAGGCTGTTTCTGAACCTGAAATCCCAATAATGGGGTTCAAACACTTGTGGTTTGAGTTCTCTGTTCAGGAGACCTTGAGGAGAGGATTCAACCACAGCCCTTAAGGAATAAGCAAACCTGACCTTTTTGGTTCTTTTTCTTTCTGGTAAAACTTTCCTTAAGTTTTGACTCTATCCAGGTTTTTAATTCATATGTGTTCTTTGTGTTACTTTAAAGCACCAAAACTGATATAAACAAGTTAGAGCTCCACAACAAAAGGCACATTTTTTTTATATAAGGCTTTCTAACCAGGTTTCACTACTGCATCTTTTTAGCTTGCTGGTTACTCCCTTTTGTAGTTTTACCTACAAGATTTTAAGATAAATCAGCTAAGTCTGAGTTAAATATTAACCACAGTTACAGCTTTACCTTTGTGTGCAATTGAAGTATGTTTGAAACCACAATTGGCATAGTTTTGCCTTAGCTAACATTCAGGGCTTTAGAAGTAATTCTTTGCTAGTCCACCTTTAGCGAATTGATAAAGTCTATTGCCCTAGAAAGCTATAGTCAACCAGAGGACCATTTTTGTATTGTTACCTGACTATATAAGTCTGATTTACTGTATGTGCTAATATATTATATTATATTATATTCCTTTTGTTATAGATTGTCCTAATGGCAGGTAAAGCAATAAAATGATTTAAATTCTTAAATGCAATCAGTCTCTTCTTTGTTTCCCCCTTCATTTTGTGTTCCCCATATTGTGTTTTCCTTTAGCCTTAGAAGATTTACTATGAATGAGGTGGTAAAAACTAAGAAGCTTCAATGGATTCGCTTTGTGTCAACTCTGGAGGCTTGAGTTCAAGTCTTAGTGTACAGCACAATGGATCCAGAGAGCTTGGTCTCCATGAGCTAATATGTGCCTGTGACCTGGGAACTTCTCCATAGTTCTGGCACATGATGGCTTTTGAAGTGAGAAGGTACCTGTGTCTTGGCTGTTTCTTTATACCTCCTGCTGCCTTGATCTCATGTTAAGGTGGTTAGTTCCCAGCCCAGACACTAGTATTGGAGCTCATAAGCTTCTCTAAGTTGTTTGCTCCCATATGTGCATAATGTTAGTGAAGATTTGAACATGTGATAATCACTGTGATGAGTTCTGGTGGGCAGATGGGGAAATAGAAGAGGGGGATCTTCATACTGTGATGAAGTAGGAAAAACCTAGAAGTGATGACCTGAAGCAGCTCAGGCTGGGCATGTTTTACATCCCACTCTGAGAAAGCTGTTGCCATTTGAAGATACATTAAAAACCTACCACGTAAAGGAGAATAAAAATGAGAAGAAGGCAACCTTGCACCCCCCATCAGTGCACCGGCCATTTGCACATCCCTGGGTCTGTTTCCTTCATCCAGCTCTCCCTTTCCCTCACCCCTTGACCAAATAAAAGGCTGCAAACAGAACGCTTCCTATGTAAAGTAAAACTTAAACTTACTTCCGACATTATAGCTTGACTTTTGAACTTATCTCCTGTTGCCATGTGCTTCCTGTTCAAGCCAAGTCACCAAAGTAGTTTCGGACTTGCCTTGTGTGGTACGTGCACAGAAAGTCACCAGTAGAGGGAGATACGGCTTTGGGAATACAGCGCTCTGCGTGGAAGCAACCCTCGCACTGTTGATGCTGAGAGTGAGTTAAATCCTTTCATTCTCACCTATTCTCTGTCTGCAAGAATGAAAAGGTCTGAATGCCCGCCAGTGCTGAGAATTCTGTTTGATTGATTGAGACTGCCTAAAACCCTGCTTTGGGAAAGCTGAAGATGGAAGGATACGGCAGAATGACAAGTCAGGAGAGACTGAAGGAGCGTGGTGTGGGGTTTAGGGTTGGTTGGGAGAATACTGGGGGAATCTCTTTGTTAAGGAGAAACACTCCAAGCTTCCTCAAACATAGGAGTGAATAGAGCAGGACCTTGTAGGAACATACTCAATTACAAGTACAGTCTCTCCTGTAGCTTTACAGTGTGGAGACGGGTGTATTGTAGAACTACTGTGGAGCTGAATTGTCAATACAGTCCCCTGTGAAAACAATAGCTGTGGCCAGAGGGGCTTTGTTCCCTCTGTGTGATCCAGGCACTTACTGCCAGGGTGACTGAGTTCCCTCTAGGTTGGGCAGAATTTCAGCCCATAGGAATGGTGCAGGAGCTTGCTGAGAACCCATTAGCAACTGCTGCCCCATCGCTTGTACTGTGGTTGCAGGATGTTCTGTGAAAGCTCTGCAGTGCTGTAATGGGGTTTGCTTGACTGACAGGTGAGGTTAGAACAAGCTGCTGGTAGCTGGTTGTGGTGTGGCTCTTGTTTGGGGTTTTTTCTCCTTAAGGACGATAAATTATCAACAGAGATCTCAACTGCTTTCCCAAGGCTGCCAAAAGGCTCAGTGCAATCCTCCTTGGGCAGTTAAAGGGAAAAGCTATTAGAAAGCTTTTATTAAGTTATTCTTAAGCCTTGTTATTGGGAGGCAAAGGGAAAACTGCAGATTGAGAGGTCTGATAACTCCCTCCCTATGCTTTTTTGGTCCCCAGTTTCTATTGTGTCTCCTCAAAACACAGAGATGGGGGCAGGACACCATTGCTGTTTTCCAGGGAATTCTGACAGCTTAAGTGATTCTAAAGCTACGAGAAGATGACCTGAGGTAAATTCCCCCCAGTTTGGCACAATGTTTTCACCAGAAGTGGGTGCCTTCTCAAACTGTGATTACAGACGTATGTTTCTGAGCAGTTTGGGGTTTGGCTTTGGTTGGTTGTTGATTTCTCTTGGGGTCAAAGGCAGCACATTCCTGCTGTTCTCCTGTTATGGAGAACAAACTGGCTCTTCCACCCATGGGGCAGGTAAAAGCAGAGGTGGTTTTACTGCCCTATGAGGTGGTGGGCTTTTGAGTGACATGTGCAGATTGAGGTGAAGTGGGTTGATGGCTCTTAAGGAGAACAAGAGGCAATGGAGAGGCCTGATAGTGAAAACTGCAGATGTTCTTCAGCCCGACCACGCCGGACCAGTACCTTACCTTGTCTCACAGGCACTGCCTGTGTGAAGTAAGATTACTCTTAAATACAGTCTTGATTATGGAACATAGACTTAATAAGAGGGAAATGTTCTTGGCATCTTTATTCAAGCCTCATCCTTGGATCTCGTTTATGTCCTTCGCCAGCAACCAAGCAGCAGGTTGGGCAACCAATGGCCGTGTGTTCCCCACCCTCCCAAGGGCATGAGCAGCTCCAGAAGAGATCATCCCTGCTTTCCCACCATATTGCTGGTGCTCAGGGCACGAAGATCTGCTGCAGTCAGACCACAACTTACCAACACACGGGCCAAGCACAGCAGCTTTGATCAAGCACCCAGTACAGGAGCCCAGTGTGATTCCTGAACATCTTCTGAAGGGTTTCTCCCCTTTCAGTCTCTGCAAGTGTTTGTGGATGGAAATCACCAGCTCTTAAAGCTTCCCACTTGCCTTGCAGGGGTTTCCCCTATCTCCGAGCTGAGTTCCAGGCTGTTTAAGTGGTCAGCTTCACTCTGTCAGATGCAGGAGCCTCGGGCTGCGTGGTATCATTGGCCACCACCTTGGCTTCCCCGTAGGTGTCTATGCATTTCCCCACAGCTCTCAGGATGAGCTGTAACCGTCGGTCCAAAGCCAAGAGATGGGGCTCAGTGAGGATGGGAGCCAGGCGGTCCTGCAGCAGGGATTCCCGCATCACGTCGCTGAGCCGGTACTCGGGCTCAGCCAGGAGCTGCAGCCGCAGTAACGTCGTCCTCTTGATTCTGGAAGAAATGAGACATCTTAATGCAAGATCCTAATGCAGCATCCGAGCAAGAACCAGCTGCCTTGGGAGCAGGGGAAGGAGGGAGGGCAGAGGTGGGTGAAGGTACTTAACAAAGAACTTTGGAACTGGATGATCTTAATGTTCTTTCCAACCCAAACCATTCTATGATTCTATGAAAAGCTTTCCCTTTATAAAAGCAATGATAACTTGTGCAGAAACTTCTGCTTCTTCCTGTTTTTCCAGCCTGTGGAGTGTTGGTTCTGCAGGTCTCTGTCATCAGAGGGAGAATCATGATAGAAGCTTTGGGTAAAGGGTGTTTTCACTCTGAGTCAGCGCTGACCCAGTTCCCTACATCACTGCAGGGTGGTGCCATGTTCCCAGGGATGACATTTCTGGGGTGAGGGCAGGTAAAACATGGAGGAGGAAAGAAATCTCCTGTCAAAACTGAGCAAAAAGAGGGGCTGTTTCCTGGGACTGATTTAACTGCGGCTTTTCACCTTCAGCACTACTTAGATTTAAACATTATTTCCCCTTGACAGAAAGTGGGATGAGAAGCCATAACCTTGGAACACTTCTGGGCATGAAACACAACATTCTGAAACCATTTATTTAACCCTCAGCAAAAATGTTTTGACTTCAGCATCTCTGAGACTGAAACTAATGAGTGATTTTAATTATTGCCCTTTAAATTCTGGAAACAAAGTCATCCGTGTTTGTTTAGCCGTTCCAGTTTAGCTGAGCCAGAGCTTTCAGATGGAAGAAGGTGTAATGAGAAATGTATTAACCAGCTCCAGCATTTACTTTGTGTGCCTGTTATTTACCCAGGGCATTGATTGGGAACAGTGCTCTGGTGCTCTGCAGCTATAGCAGGACATGTGCTGCCAGGGAAAGGGCTTCTTGCTGCTGCTATTTCTGGCTGAGCAGTCACTGGATTACACTTGGAAGTGCTCTACAGGCGCATGTCCTTGGTCTTTGGTCAGTGATGCCTGTTGCTGAGGATGCAGCGAGGCTTTAAACCACAGCTGGAGCCAGAGGATGCTCTGCACAGAGCAGATGTGAACCGCAGCCTCTGTGTGCTCCCCTTCCAGGCAAGGACTGACCGAGGAGCCACTGTGGGTAAACACCAGCTGTGTTTGCTCTGCTCTAAGCAGGAACAGGGCTCGGAGGTGGAGAACAGGATGGTCTGACCCTGTGGGGAATGGCTGAGTTAATGATGTAATGGTTACACATGGAGCAGGCAGGACATGGGAAGGAGGGGAGATGGAAACCTCTCCCACAGGGAAGCTGTAACCCTGCTGTTGTACCCAATTGTGAGAGATCTGACCTAGAGCCTTCCAGGGACTTCATCAGCCACGAAGAAGCTGTTTTGGGTCTATCTGTGCCTTGCTGAGGGTTTTGACCCTTGCAGGATGAGGACCATCTCTTACAGCAGGGCTGTATTGGTGCCATTTGCTGTGCTCGGAGCCATGCTGGGAGAGGAGAGCAGCAGCATTCAGCGTGTGGGACCAGGGCTGGTGTGGGAGCTGAGAAGGGGAGCTAAAAATACCAGATTAGACCTGCTGGAAGCCAGACTTGGAGAAGAGCTCAGCTTGGAATGAGACAAATGCGTTTAACAGGGAAGAGAGAGGCCTCTTGTTCAGCATCCCAATGGCTTCAGTGGTCCCTCTTGACTCTGCTCACGTGTACCTTGCCCTATGTAGGAATAAAGAGGTGACTTGACCAGCTCGTTTGGTCAGGGCAGGCTGAAATCTGTGGCCTCTGTGCTGACTCAAACCTTTCAACTTCTTTTCCAGTGTTTTTGGATGTTCCCCCTCTCCAAATGGATTGGCTGTAGTGGGAAATGAGGTTTTGTGTGCCTCCCCTGGGCAGCATGAGCTGCTTTTCCGCTGGTCTTGGCTGTAGCTGGCTTATTACAAGGTACGACTTGCAGGTCCTACCACTGCCTTTTACCAGAACTGAATTAAGAGCTTGTGGGAGATGGATGTGGAAGGATAGGATCTGACCTATGGGTACAACTGTATGCAGGTCAAATTAAGAGGGAGAGTAAATCTAAACTGCACAATGTAGGAGGTGAACAGAAGGATTCACTACAATGATAAATGAAAAGACTCACTGGGTGCAAGTAACAGTTAAAATCAGATCCAGTAATAGAAGTGTATGAGGAGAGAGTGCAGTTAACATTACCCTGAGGCTGAGATGGAGCGAGGAAATGGGTTAGCATCGCCTAAAGAGAAACCAGAGGTGAGAGCAGCTTTGTCTGTCTCTTAAATCATCAGCTGAAAGTTAAATCTGTGTGAATTAATAAAAAGGGAAGGTAGGATCCAAACAGTAAAAGCTCCTTAATGCCATGGGAAGGAGAAACCTGATTTACTATAATGAGGTTCTACCAGGCTTTTGCTGAGGCTCATGTCAGACAAATGAGGCTGATAGCATCGACATAAGGTGCTAGTAGGCACTTGTGGGAGGGTTTGAGGCAATGGACGATGTCTGTTGCTCTATCAGTGAAAGCTTTTACACTTGCACAGCCTTTTAGCTTCAATGGGAGAGTATCCAGGATGGATAATTGTGCAACATTAATGCTCTGAGACAGAAGCTTGATCCCTGTTTTAGGGATAATTAGTGATTCCCATGATCCGGTGTTGAGCCTGCCCCTCGGCTGGGATTAGCAGGGGTCTTCCCCATGCTGCTGGATGGAGCCAGGCCCGGGTGCCATGCCCATTACAGGGAACATCAGTGTGTCTGGGAAGGAAGTTGGGGCTGGCACTTACATGCAACACTGGGAGAGTGGCGCCAGGATGGAGGTTTCATCATGGGAATGCCGCCCAAACCTGGGGATGAAGCAGAGAGCATGGAGCTGCAGTGCCTGCCCAGCACCTTCCCCTGCCCCATGTCCTGCCCCTGTCTCACCCTCTGGCATTGTCCAGATGCAGGAGGAAGCCATCATCCCCAAACTTGGTGAACATCTCATAGTGGTGGCGGTCCATGTTCCCTGGTAAAGAGGAACAGAGATTCCCTTGCATGTGACTCAGTGATTAACTATCCTATGTTTCCTTTCAGACCTGCATGAAATAGGTGTTGCCGGAAGGAAGAACGGAAGAAAAGAAGGAAGGAAGGGAGGAAGGAATGAAGAGAGGGAGAGAGGGTTACTTCCCCCTTCACCATACCTATTAGGAAGTCAAATATGGCCATGTCGATGATGTTAAGCAGTCTGTTGCCACTGCTGTAGGGGTAGATCTCCCTCACTGTGTTGCAGTAGAGCGGATTCACTTCCCACCTGCAGGAGATGGGGGAGATGCACTCAGTGCTTGCTGCTGCTGTGTCCCAACAGCATCCCAACGCTGGTTTCCCATGCAGAGATGGGACTTAAAGCTCCCTCCTTGTGCACACAGTCAAACCCAGTCAATAGCCAGTGTTATTAGACTAATTATGGGGTAATCTCTCAATCTTGGCCTTTCTCTGCCTGAACATACAGTTTCTGTCTGTCTGTGTGTCCATACCCTGCTCATTCTCCCTCCCGCATGCTCCCTGCAATGCAGATATGGGAAGCAGCATCATTTACCCACTTACTCCTCTTTTCCATCAAACGAGTAGGACCGGATCCATGGGTTTGGGATGGAGAGCCGTGGTGCCAGGTTGAGGGACGGCAGGAAGGCAGAGAGGGACCCCTCCAGGAGGTGAGGGTTCCCACACACAGCATACTCCGTCTTGCACATATATGGGCACTTGGCAAAGAAGCACACGTTGCTGGCTGGGAGAAGAAGACAGGGAACAGGGAAAGGAGCTGTGATCCTACAAGGAAGCTAGACTGACCTCTTCCATGTTGAGTGATGGGGCAGCCACAGCTTCTCTGGGCACCCTGTGCCAGCACCTCAGCACCCTCATAGCGAAGAACTTCTTCCTAATACCTCATCTCAATCTCCCCTCACAGTTTAAAGCCATTTCCCTTGTCCTGTCCCTACAGGCCCTTGTCAAACCATGTCTAACCCCATCTCATGGCAGCCAAGTGCTCACCTACCTGGTGAGACAAAGAAGACGCTCTGCAGGATCTCGTTGTTGGTGACCTCCAGGATCTCCTTGGTGACATTGATCAACCTCCCAACCGTGGGTGGCACCCTCCGGAAATCCAGGATCCTGCTCAAAAGGGATGTTACTGCACAGCGTGTGGGATGGCAGATGCTGTCCTTGTCCCTTCCATTGGTAAACCAGAGGTCTTTTGATCACTGCACCCACATGGGTGTTGTTTTGTCCTCCTAGATTCTTTCTAACAAGTAGCCAGGATCATTTTAGCCTCTGGATCAAAATACAGCTGAGTTTGGATTTTGGTATTTTAACAGCTGCTGCCTGGAACAATCTGGATGTTCTCCAGGATTCGTGTCTTTATCCCTTAACCAGCTTCTCCTATCCCCTGCACACAAGTGGGTTCCTTTGGGAGCTAGAACAGCCCTTCAGGCCCTTCTACAATGATGGGTTTGACATGAAGCAAAGATGTATTGACCCTTGTACAGTGGGAGGTGAGCAGGCATCGCCCCACTCAGAGCCTCTCATACCCAGCTTATTCATCTTCAATGTTCTTTAAACCCCAGGGCCTGGGGCGAAAGCTGCTGTTGATGGCTGAGTCAGTACCACGGGATGAACTGGCTCACGCTGTGCTTTGCTTCTTGGGTAATGCCCTCTGCTTCTGAGAACTGGGCACAAAACAGGATTTAGCCTGTTCCTTATTGAGCAATGTTTAAAGAAGGAGGAAAACAGAATCCTTTGCTTTCATCTGCCATCTTTCAGCTCTGAAAACCACAAAGCACTTGGGAAAAGCAGCCCGGCCTCATTTTTTCTAGTGGTGGAGTTGGGATGCAGAGAGGCAAGTTGATGGTGGTGTAAGGGCAGAGATGGGAAAGGAACTCAACTCTCTTCGTTCCTGTACTGAGTTTGAGCTATGGGACTTACAGTCCTGCTTATCACATAAATCAGGTGTGGGAACTGAGACCATCATCATCAGGGGTCACTTGCCCTTGATGTTCAATACTCATCCCATTGAGGGCTGTTGCCCTCTTCTTCTAATAAGGGCATTTTGGATTTTATTAGACACAAAACCTGCTGGAAGAGGTGCCAGGTTAATCACTCATTAGCTGAGGGCTTTGAACAGCGTCACTGCTGTTTGTCTCGATCCAAAACGCACTTTGATTGCTGATGGAGCTTGTGCTCCATCACGGGGAGGGCATCCAGGCTGTGCCCAGAACTTATCTGTGCTCTTCAATGCATGAGCAATGGGTGGCTGAATACCCGACCTGTTCTCAACCTGGACTTCATCTGCCAGCCTGTTGTAGCGCAGTGACCAAGGCAAAGCCGGGCTTCAGCTGGGAGCTGGAGCCACCCTCTCCCCAAACAGCGCATCGGCTCCCAAAAGGGTGCTGCAAAGCAATTGCTTGCCTGAGGCTGAGCAGCTCTGCAGGGCTCGGCGCGGCTCTTCTCGTGCCATAGCTCCTTATGGGTGTGAGGCAGGTCCCTACCTGTCCAGGTGGAAGGCAGCGATCTCCGCGTTGTGCCGCTGGAAGTCAATGAAGTAGAAGAAGTCCTCGGGGGTCTCTTCCTCACGTTTCTGCCTGGGAGAGAGCGGGGGCCTTACCCAACCAAGCACAGTGTGGGTAGGGACCAGCGCAGGGAGCCTGGGCACAGCGGGATGGCACAAGGGCAGTGCATCTGGTACCCAGACCAGCTGCTGCCACGGGCAGGGACACCTCTCACTAGAGCAGGGTGCTCCAAGTCTCTGTGTCCAGCCTGGGCTTGAATACTGTCAGGGATGGGGCAGCCGCAGCTTGTGCCCTGTCTCAGTGCTGGGTGGGCGATGGAGGCACAAGGGCTGTCTGAGGGCTTTAGAACAATTTGTGGCCATTTAGACCCCATGTAGCAGCACTGAGCAGAGGTGGATGGAAATCAGCAGGAGAGGAGCTGGCTGCTTTCTGGATGAGCAAAGCACCCCAGTGCTGTGCACAGAATGCAAAGTGAGGGGGAATAACTGTGAAGAGTCCCAAGGGGCTATAGATGAGAGCAGAAGCAATTGAAACCTCCTGTGTGAGGTGACTGGGACTGATGGCTGTTTCTCGGGAATACTCTGGGGAATCCAAGGAGAAACAAGGTAAAACACAAAGCTGGGGAAGAGGGAGAAATGAACAGTCCCTAACGGCAAAGCTCTCGGGAATACAAGTGTCCTGAGGCCCTTTGCTGTCTGGTATCTACCAACAGAGTAATCTCCAGCATCAACAAGCAGTGTGGGAACACTGTGTTTATCCCTACCTGTCCCTGGGATGCTGGGAGCAGCCAGGAATAGTTAAACCTTTTCAGCTGTTGAGGTAGGGAGTGCAGGAGAGGGACGATGCAGTGGGGCTGGCCTTGCTGAGGATGCTACACAGGGCAGAGGGCTCAGTGGGGCTCTGCTTTGTGCCTTACCTCATGGGCTTGAACATGGCCTTCCCAAAATCCTGGAACCTGAGCACCAGCTTCAGGTGCACGCCGCTGGGCTTCACGACTTGGGGAGGAAACAGCGTGTTAGTGCCTGGAAAGCCTCCATGGTGAAGCACCGGTTACACACTGGTGCGATCGGCATCCCGCCGTGGTGAGTGCATCCCATTGCTCCTTCCACATCCTCCCCTCTGCTGCTGCAGTTATTTCTCCTCTCTTGTTCTCCACCCCTGTGCCATAGAGGAGGTTTCCCTCCAGCACTTCCCCCAGCACCCATTTGTTAAGTCCTTTTGGGGACTTTTTCCTCCCCCCAATAGAGCCAGTGGCATAGCGGTGTCCTGGCACCCGCATCCCATCCTCTGCTGGGGCAGTGGGGTTTAACTGGAAGGAGAAGAGCTTGGCTTTACATTTCCCTTGCCAAGGTTAGGATGGAGGATACAGACTGGGATCAGCTGAAGGGATGGCATGCGAAGGGAGGGCAGGACCTGAAGGATCACACTCACCCTGGCTGCAGTCGCAGGCTCCCAGCAGCGCTTTCTCATCCTGGCTGTAGTCTGCAAGGGCAGGAGGAGAGGTGAGATACACAGCGAGGGGTGCAGTCCCCTTTGGAGGGGCTGAGGCAGCCTGTGGGGACTGAGCAGCCAGGCAACGGGGCCCTGGCATGGCTGGCACCAAAAGATGCTGGGCTAAGCACCACAGCATCATGTCCTTTCATGTTGCAAGGGAAGGATGTGAAACTGCACAGCACAAAATCTGTGGTGATGCTGGCACAGGGCAGGGGGCTTGATGCAGAAGTGACCTATGGGGACCCCATACCCACGCAGCTCCCAGTGGCCTCATAGAACCCCAGGCTGGTTTGTGTTGGAAAGGACCTTAAAGCTCATCCAGTTCCAACCCCTCGCCATGGGCAGGGACACCTTCCACTAGAGCAGCTTGCTCCAAGCCCCATCCAACCTGGCCTTGAACACTTCCCATCCCGGTCCCCATGGCATTTACCAGCACTGATAGTGGTGAACTCTTGCATGTCCCGGAGCAGCCTGGTGACAGCGGGGCTGGAGCGTGGGTAGAGCCCATCCCGGCTGATTCCCAGGTGGAACTGGAGCCAGCTGGCCTCCGGCCGCAGCGGCAGCGGAGCTGATGGAGAGGTTAGGTTGAGCTCCTCCCTGTAGACCTTGTGTCTCCTGTAAGACAGTGGTTACAGGGTGATGAGGATGAGGATGGAGCCCCTTATTGCTGTGAGTCCAGAGTCTGCTGGGGAGCAGAGCTGGGGAGGCACAAGGGCTCTGGGTGCTACCCGAGGGGAAAGTGAGGCAGGGAGACATTGACTGAGATTGCGCTGCCTTCTTGCCCCTGCAAAGCCCTGGGAAAGCAGCATCAAGCAGGAACACAAGAGGCTCTATTGTCCTCTCCTCTCCCCATCAGAACTGAAAGGAAAAAAATCACTAAGAGCCACAAACTGCCTCTGTGACCAGATTGACAGCCCTCGGTCCAGTGAGCAGGGATGTGATGAGGCCATCCAGCAGTGTCCTGCCCATCATCTCTTAAAATCAAGGTTGAACCCTGCCCTTTCTTTGCAGGTAGGGCCAAAGGGGACTCTCAAGTTCAATAATAACCCAAAGGTGTCTCCCCACTTGGCCAGCATTGAGACCCCCATGGCAGGGACCCACACCTTGCTAAACTGCAATGGAAAGGTCACTTGTTCCAGCCGGCAGAGGACAGAGCTTTAGTTTCTCATTAACACCGAGCCAGGTACAGGGCAGCCGGTCCTGATAGCAGGAAAACACAGTTCAGTTTGTACTGAGAGTGCCAAGACAGATCCATGAGAGAAAACAGGAGCTGGGTAACGAGCGGGGCATTAACCAAGGCTGGGATGGAGCGACTGAGAGAGGGAGGTGCCATGAGCCTCACTAGACCCAGTCTGGACCCTTAGCAAAGAGCAAAGATTGTGCCTTTTTCCCTAATTTTCCCATTTTTTTCCTATATTTTCCTAATTTTTCCTGCAAAAGGGAGATGAGGGAGGCTTTTCAAGCATGGTGTGACATGGGAGCAGTGCTGGCACCCACAGACATGGCAGGGTGTCCTCTGGGATGGCTGTGTAACTTGGAGCAGCGGCTGCAGCAAGTGAATGCTGACCATGCACTAAGGAATGTATGGCCAAGGAGCTGGTGGCTGGGAAAAGCTCAGGGATGTTGCTGCTTTGTTGCTTCCCTGCTCAGATCAGCAGGAAAATGATGGGTTTTGGTTGGTTTTCTTTCTCCATCATCCTTTCCCATCCAAGCAGGTTAAACAGTGTGGTTAGTCCGGCCTAACCATGGGCAATGGATGAACACACCTGGGAGTGATGGACACATTTCAATAGCATCCTGGGAGAAATCTTGGAAGTGGAGAGATGTGGCGGAGCTATAGGTCAGGGCTCTCCCTGACCCCTCTGTTGCCTTTCAGGTGGATCAGGTCAGCCACAATGCAAAGTCCATGTGTGTGTGGTCAGAAGAAGGGTTGTTGGAGCACATCTCTCTGTCCAGTCTCTCGGGCTATCTGCAAAGGATGCAGAAGCTCCCGAAGATGGGAACGGGACATGGGACATGCTGAGACCCGCTGTTGGTCTGGCTGGCAGGCTGTGCACAAGGATGCTACGAGCTCTGATGGATGTGCCTTGACCTTCCAGCCTGCTCCAGGTCTCTCCTGGTTGAGGCACAACCTTACCCCCCCTGCCATGGCCAGGGACAATAAAAGCCACAATGTCATTTACACGAATGACTCAGGATTTTCCCTAGGGAAGCTGCCCAAATATTTTACCATATTTGCTCTCCTGCCTCCCATCCACACAGGCTGTGCCCCCCCGGGGCGGGCAGCGAGCAGTACATTACTGGAGGGGAAAAACATGCAGTGGTTGTGCAAGGGGAGGCAGCTCCCAGCCCCTGCAGGGCCAGCGAGCCCCTTCCCAGCCTTTAAACCTGAAATACAGCTCCCTCTGCATCCCGGTTTCCGAAAGGATTCCTGGAATATTTCCCGGTAGGAACAGATCTCTGCACAAGACATGATATAAAACCCGGATTCATTTCTACCCTGCTATAAATAACCCAGGGGTTGCCCTAGCTCTGCTCAGCCAGCAAGATGTGGGGCACAGCATGGGGTGATGCTGGTCACTGGTGTCCACTTGCCTCCAGTACCAAGCCTGGGTTTGGGGTTTTGAAGCGGCTCCTTCAAGGATGAAAATAAGCTCTGGAGTTTCTAAGGGTGTTTTTTTGGTTCTGAAGAGGTGTAGATGGTTTTTATGCTGTTTCCTTCCTGCATCCCCATCAGGCTCTCCAGCTGGTTCTGCATCCTGCAATAATTCCTGGTTCTAATTGAAGTGCTTGGGAAAAGCACAGTGATGGGCAGCAGCCAGGACATAGAGAGCACCGTGGAGGCGGGACAAGTGCTGCTGTGCTGCCCTGGCTGTGGGTATCCATAGGCCATACCCTGGGTCCATTCTGTGGGTTGGCAGGAGGTCTCCATCCAGCTAATATCTATCTGTCCATGGAAATGAAGACAGGCACACTGTGCTGTAGGTACAGGGTTAAGCCATAGCTTGTTCCACTCCAGAGGAGCATCCCACCGCTCTGAAAGCTGCTTTGCCACCAGCCAGACCTATAAGTGATGCAGAAACATGCCATCACCCAGCCAAGGTGAGAAGAGGATGGACCAGACACCAGCTCTGCACCTCTTCCATTGGATCATGGATGCAGTCACACCTTGGTGAGACCCAGTGTGGACTTCGCTCCTGCAGCACTACCTTCAGACCTCAACAACAGCAGCAAACCTATGGATTGGGAAAAAGCCACGTATTCCAAGATCCATGGAGGATGCTGCCCTTCGCTCTTGGCAATTATAGGAATAGCTCAGTCACATTAGAGAGGATGTGGGCTCTGCAGTGCTTCTGGTGGGGCAGAAATTCCTCCAAGCCCACAGCAAGTTAATGGTCTTGGGAAACCCATCAGCCCAGGCAAGTGCTGCCTCATTACAGCTTCAATTTGCAGTGCCCATGCCAGGAGAGGTTTGGTGTCATCTCAGCTTGTGCATGTTCTCCAAAGGCTTTACCCACTTATGAGCATCATAGGTTTAATTTCAGGGTGGCTGAGGGATAATCAATGCTTCTGACTCCTTTCTCCTCCCCAGAGGTACAAAGTGAAGTCAATCAAGGGCAAACAGCATCACCGCTTTCCTCCTGACCACATCATAACCAAACCTCAGAGCAAAAGGCAGCGTGCAGCCACGGCTTTGTCATAAATAGCAGGTTTAGACAATACAGCTGGGGAATGCAGCCTTCTCACCAGACAGGCTGCTCCCCAGCCAAGGCTGGGGTGCAGGTAATGTCAGCACTGCTGCAAGTGCTCAGCACTGGGTGCTCAGGGCTTCTGGAGGTGCTCAGGAAGCCACCAAGCACATGCCATGAGCTTCTTCAGTTCAAATCCCCCTTTCCCACTGGGCTTTTGCTTGGGAAACATCCAGCTTGCCACCCGAATCCTGATGTCTCCAGGAGGCACCGCTCCACTCCGAGGATCATCATCACAGAATCCCAGACTGATCTGGGTTGGAAGGAACCTTAAAGCTCATCCAGCTCCAACCCCCTGCCATGGGCAGGGACACCTTCCACTTGAGTGGGTTGCTCCAAGCCCTGTCCAACCTGTCCTGGAAGATGCTCCAGCACCGCACCACCATGGCCAGCCCAGGGTGTGCTTAACAATGAGTGTCTGGGAGAGCTGCCCAGAAAAGGGGTGCTTGGGGGGTACCTGTGCAGGGGGTAACAGAAAAGGGTGCAAGGACAGAGGGTGCCCAGGAGATGCCCATACAGGGGGTACCTGTGCACCAGGTGCTCCTGAGGCAGTGCCCAAGAGATGCCCGTGCAGGGGGTGTCTGGAAAGGGATGCCTGGGAGCTGCTTGTGCAGGGGTTGCCCATGCAGGGGGTGCCCAGGAGATGCCCATAGAGGGGGTGCCCGAGAAGCAGATGCCCGAGAAGCAGGTGCCCAAGAGATGGCCATACAGGGGATGATCGGGAAGGGGGTGCCAGAAGATGCCTATAAAGGGGGTGTCCATGCAGGGGGTGCCCAGGAGATGCTCATACAGGAGGCGACCGGGAAAGGGGTGTCCGGGAGATTCCTATACAGGAGCTGCCCACACAGGAGATGCCCATACAGGGGGTATCGAGAAGATGCCCATACAGAGGATGCCCGGGAAGGGTGCCCAGGAGATGCCCATACAGAGGGTGACAGAGAAGCAGGTGCCCAAGAGATGCCCATACAAGGGGTGATCGGGAACGGGGTGCCCAGGAGATGCCCATAGAGGGGGTACCCAGGAGATGCCCATACAGAGGGTGCCCAGGAAGGGTGCCCAGGAGATGCCCATACAGAGGGTGCCCAGGAAGGGTACCCAGGAGATGCCCATACAGAGGGTGCCCAGGAAGGGTACCCAGGAGATGCCCATACAGAGGGTGCCCAGGAAGGGT
>WYDI02029495.1:0-30494 GCA_009867235.2 Psittacus erithacus | reverse complement strand
CCCAGGAGATGCCCATACAGAGGGTGCCCAGGAAGGGTACCCAGGAGATGCCCATACAGAGGGTGCCCAGGAAGGGTGCCCAGGAGATGCCCATACAGGGGGTGCGCAGGAGATGCCCATAGAGGGGGTACCCAGGAGATGCCCATATAGGGGGTGCGCAGGAGATGTCCATACAGAGGGTGCCCAGGAAGGGTGCGCAGGAGATGCCCATAGAGGGGGTGCCCATAGAGGGGGTGCCGAGGAGATGCCCATACAGGGGGCGCCCATAGAGGGGGTGCCCGCGCAGGGTCTCTGCGCGGCCGCGTCGGGACGCACCTGTTCCATCGAGCCGCCTTCCGCCGGTAGTAGCGCAGAGCTTCGCGGGCTCCCAGCAGCGGCTCCGTGGGGCCCGGCGGGGCGGCGGCGGCGCGGTACAGCGGGTGTGCGAAGAGGCGGCGCAGCGCGGAGGCGGCGCGGGCGCGGGGCGGCGGCTGCGGGGCGGCTGCGGGCGCTGCGGGGTGGTGGTGGCGGCGGCGGCACGGGCAACCCGGGGCTCCCGCACTCAGCTCCCGCCGCGCCCGCGGCCAAAGGTGGAAATAGAGATCTGCCGCCAGCAGCGCCCCGAGCAGCAGCAGCACCGCCGGGCGGTCCCGGCGCGGCCCCGGCATGGCCGGTGCGGGGAGCCGCGGGCACGGACAGCGCCGGGTGCGGGAGCTGCCGCCGCCGCCGCCGCCGCCGCCGCCGCCTCCCGGGGCAGGGCGCACGGGGGAGCTCGAGCGGCGGAGCCGGGGGGTGCGGGCACCTCGGGGCGGGGACCGGGCAGGGCGCTCGGGGCCCGGGGCGGGGGATCCGGGACTGGGGACGGCGTGGAGGGAGCGGATCCGGGTTCGGGTCCGGGTCTGGGTCTGGCTCCGGGAGAGGTTGCGGGGGGACCCGACCGAGCAGCCCCGGACTCTGCCACCCGCCCCTCCGCAGCATCCGGAGCCTCCCCGCTCTTTCCCCGCCTGCCCTCGATCCTTCGGGGTTTCTCCCGAAGACGGGGAGTCCCCCCACGGATAAAGCCTGTAGCCAGGGCTCTCAGGCAGCGAGTGCCGGTGCTGCGGGGATCTGGAGGCTGTGTTAGGGTCAGTGTATGGGGATGGGATGTGCGAACACCTCCGGGTGCCTGGGTGAGGCTTGCGGCCGTTCCGCGCTGCTTCCTGGCGCACGGAGCAGCCTCTGCTTTTATTTTCTTAATTCCTAAATAAAGGAGTTGAGGAAACTCCTCCCTGCAGTTTGCTGGGAGAGGCTCGGCCGCGGGGATGTGCTGGAGCTGGGACCCATCCAGCTCGGCGTGGAGAGCGCAGCGAGCAGCAGGTTGAGGAGCACCATGCCAAGGGAGGGACATGGAGGAAAAACTGGCTGTAAACAAAGGGAACGTGACGAGGCTGGGCTGGGGCTGGCACTCTGCTGAGGGGAGGACAGAAAACAAACTGCAGGAGGGGAAGGTCAATGGTGTTTTCATACGGCTGGAGCAGAGCTCGGTTTTGCTGCAAGGGGAGGCTCTGGGAAGTGCTGGGTTGGGGGGTTTGGGATATGCAATCAGGCGTCAGAGGAACTGTTCGCCAAGCATCCGTCCTAGAGCCTGTGGTGCTCCTGTTGCCGAGGAGGGAAAGTGGTCCCCTGGTCTGGCCTGGGAGGTGGCATCAGTCCCCTCTGTCTGTTGCTCTTTGGAAGACAGGGTTTAGTTGATGCTCTCATTTAGAAATGCAATTTCAAAATTGCTCTTTCTTTTGATATTTAAAGAGTTTGGGTTCAGGTTTGGGGGGGGGAGGGGAGAGGTTGCTCTGAGCTTTTTTCCTGTAATACCAACTTTTATGTGTTTTCTATGGTATGTCAGAAAAATCATGAGCAGAAACTGCAGCTTCGGCAGGTGGGTGAGGGCTGGTGGGAGCAAATGATGCTTGGCTTCCCAAAAGCATCAAGTGATGCTTTGAGCAACCTGGTCTAGTGGAATGTGTCACTGTCCATGGCAGAGGGATTGGAATGAGATGAACTTTAAGGTCCCTTTCAACCCAGACTCTATGATTCTGCTCAGGGACACTGGCTGTGCCCACCTTTCTGTGCTCTTTGGGGACAAAACTGGTATAATGATTATATTTGGATTCCTTTATGTGCTGAACCACACATGAGGTAGCAAGAGGGAAAATCTGGGGGTCCTGCCTGTATGGGCAAGGCTTGGGGGGTGCTGGGCGGTCAGGGGCTCTGCTCAGGGGCTGGGGTGTGCAGGATGGGAAGGGTTCCCACCAGCCTTAGAGCTGGTCCTCCTGGTATTGAAGGAGAAAAGCTTTTAGGACCTAAAGCTGGATGGAAAGAAGGGAATAATGTTTGGCAGCAATCTGGCCACACTGCTTAGGAGAGAGCAAAGGGGAGTTGTGCTGCAGCAGCACTCCCTGCATGGGGACCCTGGGGTCTTCAGCCCTTCCATGGGCCGGATGTTGCTTCCCCAAAGCAGCATCACCATGAACCCAGCACTAAGTAATGGCCTGGGGCTAATGATAGGATTCTTCCATTGTTTTAATTCAGTAAAAGATGGGATGACCCATCTGAAGTTAAACTCTGGAATTCACCAAACTCAAATGAATCACCAGGAGGAAACGCAGCTCCGCATCTGCCATCCCTCCGGTGGACACTCACTGCCACTCCTTAGACTTGAAGAACAGCATTGGGCAAACGCTCCATCAAAAACTGGCTCATACTTGTTTCCCTCCTAATCCTCCCGGAGCTGTTTCCCTGTTGCTAATCTTGCCCAGAAACCATTAAATCTTTCCTAGCGAATGCATCAGGACCCAAGCAGCAGCTGGGCATCTGTGTTATTTGTGTGCTCCACAGGAGGATTGTTCTGCTTTTAATGAGGCTAATTAAAAAGAAACAAAAATACAATAAGTCAATCCCATTAATCTGTAATAGATTGAAGCTCTCTGGCCCTTCCCAAAACATTAGGGATTGCCAGCTGGAATGCGAAGCCATTCTGCTCACTGTTATGTAGAACATCTCAGTGATGCTCCCATAGTGCCAGTTCTATGGCTTTGCTCAGTGCCACTTCCATGCTCAGCCATAGCTTGGAATCCCATGGGAGCAGGGCGGGGATCCCCCATCTCCATCCCACACTCATCCCTCAGCATCTTGTCATGTTCCAGTTCCTTGGTTCATTGCTCTTGCAGCCGGGCTGTACCAGGCTGTGCACTGGTCCATGGGCTGGAAGGTGAGGACCAATCCCCCCTCCATGAGTCTCAAAAGGAGCAGAGCAGGATGGATGGATGCATTCCTAAAATTAACCTGCACAATCTGCCTCGATAGGACACCACCAGCTAAAGCAGAATCAAGTTCTCATTTGGAATTACCATGGGATAATTGTCCTCATTTACTATTTAAAGATGGAGAAAAAAAGCTCCTTCTTCCAGATAACTGCAGCAGAGAAATGTTCAGGAGTAGATGATGTCCCCAAACATATCATTAAAGCTTTAAATAAATGCATGATGACATCTGCTAAGGAAGACTTCCTCTGTGTTTCAGATAGGAAGCAGGCAGGTCATTGCCAAAGTCATCTTTTAATAAACAAAAGAGATTCCTTTTGTTTTTCCGGGCACGTAACTTAAAATATTTGGGGATGTAATTTGGATTCTTTCGCACATTATTGATTTAAATATCATCTTCCTTAGAGACGTCTCGTACTTGCCAAAAGGTAAATGCCTCTGTCTGCTGCTTTTTGTCTTCTTTACTGAGCTTGAAATGCTACAGAACTGAACCAGTCCCACCCTGCGGATTATGTTTGTAAGAGGGAGAAGAGATGAGAACTATCCCTTTCTCACTCTCCCATTAATTACAGGGATTAAATGCCAAGGCAGCTACAAAGCGTTATAAAGAATATAAAGATATGAATTGGAGGAGCCAAGTTGTGTCTGAGCATATCGTGGTGTGGGCATGCTCAGCACCAGCTCCAACTTCCTCCTCTTTATACACCGGAGCCAGCGGCAGCCGTTGTTTTAAGGAGACAGGGATGTGATGGGGACAGGGAGTTCATGGTGTATTGGAGAGAGGGGTTTGTTCCACTCATGATGATGCTCGATAAAGATGATTCCACTTTGTATCCCTGGTAAGGAGGGAGAAAACCACAAGGAGCAAGGGATGCGTTAGCACAGAGCTGGAAATAGAGGCAATGCTGCAGCTTGGACCCTCCCAGGGGAAAACCAGGATGATTCCAGCTCTTCTGGAATTCATGGTCAGGTTCATGTTCGAGGTCTTTGCTATTTCCTTGACCCTGTGATGCGGACGGTTTTGACTGCTCCCGCAGCTGGGGCTCAATGTGCTGTCCCTGTGTGTCCGGCTGCTCCTTCCCATCCTCCATGAGGCTTCAATTGCCAGACTTGGTTGGAGCTCATCCAGAGCTGGCCACCTCCACTGCCCTCCTCTTGCACTCCTTTCCACCCATGACGTGATATAGATGAAGTGCTTGCTTGGGCTCCTGCCTTAGAGCAAATGCTCAATGGTTGTATCTGACCCAGGCTTTTGGCAAGGGATTGCCCCAGATAGAGCACAGATGTGCTGGACACTTCATACAGGGCACAGGCAGGTGCCCAAGACCCTCATGGGGTTTCATCCCCCCTTTCCACTTTGCTGTCAGGGCCAAGTGCCCTCTCCCAGCCTGTCTGCTGGATCTGAAGCCCCTGGCTGGCAGCACCCAATGGGAATTCTGCCTGTGGAGCCACAGATCTCCCCTTTGCCAGCTGCAGAGCATTCAGCAGTGCAGGCAGGGATGTGGGCAGGGTGACGGGCAGGGATGACAATGGATGTGATGATGGGAAGACGGTGGGCAGGGGTGCAGGCAGGGGTGATGGGCATCCCATGGGCTGGGGGGGGGGAGCTACCGCCGGGGAGGTGGAGCATCGTGCAGTGGGCATGGTCAGGATGGGCCAATCAGGGGGCAGTGCTGCCTGTAAAAGCTCTGCCTGTGAGCAGTGGGCAGTGGTAGTTTGTGGTTCTCAAGGTGCATCTTGGATGCAGCCTCCTGCCCTTGAAATGATGGGTTTGTCTCCCAGGGAAGGTGATGCCTCGTGTGGGGTGTTTGGTGGGGTCCTTTCTGCCTGAAACCCCCAGCCCTGGGCAGGGGGAGGTTTCTTTACCATGGTTCTGTAAAATCCCTCCCTGGTCCCTGCTGTGATGGTTCAGTGAGAGAAGCATTTGTTGCTGCTCTGGGCTGTTGCTCTTCCTCAGCTTGTAATTAAAAGGGAGATATTTGGGTTAAATGCTCAAATTAAGAACACATTTTTGTTAGCTAACAACACAGAGAAAAGCCCTGGAGAACCTGATGGAGCAATCAGTGCCTCTCCACTTGCACTGGAGATGTTTCTTTGAGAGAGGAAGCCTGTTCACTTCAGAGCATGTTTTTGCTACAAAAACGCAATTATAGGATGTAAAAGGAAGCCTTTAGAAGCATACAAAGTGGAAATGAGTTCTGAAGCTGCAGGACAGGGAAGGCAGAAGGTGAGATGTGCCCCATCCAACCCACAGGCTCTGGCAGCAGCTCCCATCAGCCCATGGTTTTGGTTTCCTCCTCCCATCTACCTCACCTGGCTGCTTTTCAAGGCTCATCCCCTTGGCCTCAGCAGGCTCTCAGCTGCTCTGGGCTCAGGAGGCTGGGTGGTTCCTATCCTACTTGGCAATCAGTTTTTGCACTGCTAAGCACAAACAAGATGAAACCACCTTCAGGGTCCAGGAGAGGGGTTGTTCTGTGCTGGGGCTGTTTATGGGCTGTCTCCTGACCCTAACCCTTGCCTGGTTAGTGAGGTCTGAGAAGGCTCCATCTGCACTCTCATCTGAAGCCTGGCGGATGGACATCAACCCTTGGAGCCCAAACCAGGTCTGTAACAAGAAAGGTGATGGTGACTTGCACACAGCCCAGTGCATGGGCAGGGTTGCTTGTTCTTGCTGCTGCCTGTACATCCCCTGCAGCGTGGTGACATGGGACTGTTTGTCTTGGATGTGCTGGGTTGGACTGGAAAACAACACTGACCTCTTGAGCAACACTGTGGGGGGCGTTTGACCATGCGGCCATTGGCTCCGCTTGCATTGAGATTATGGGATCTGATTTCCAAGATAGTAAAAGCAAAGTAAAGCAAAGCAATCCTCTCCTCGCTGCCTGGCTCTGCCTTTGCCAAAGAGGAAGGGGACGGCTTGTCTGTGTCGTTAGAGGTTAAATAACAGCAAATCACGTTCCGTGTGTGCAGGCGCTGCCGGGCTGCGTGCGTGCATTCCTTAATCAGGGTTTAGTTTGTTGGATTACTTTTATTGGCAGTTAACTGTGTAATGGTCTCGGTGTAACATCTGGTCCATGATTTGAAAGGAATATTCTTCAACCCTTGCTGAGTGCAATTATTTTTGGATACAAGTGGAGGCTTTAGAGCCATTAAGAAGATAAAATGCGGATTGTTTCAGAGGGGGTTTTTTTTCCTTATTTTAATGGCTTTCAAAGAGAGGAACTTTGATTATTTTTTGTCTATTGTTAGCGATAGAAACCGAGCAGAAGGGCTGGGGAGAGGCACAGATGTTCCCTGTGCTGTTGGCTGGGAGAGGCACCCAAACCCAGGGCAGAGGGTTTGAACTTCCCTCTATAACATTTCCCAAGTCTTGGAATAGCTCATCTGCCCCTCAGTTTCTTGGTAAAACCACTGAGGCTGGTGTGGGATTCCCGAGAGAATGATTTAAAAGCCTGTCACTGGATGGGATGAGGATTATTTACAAAACAGAGAAACTAAAGGGCTTTATGCTCTCTTCTCTTGATGGGAAAATCACAGATGGATCCCAAACCTCTGACTCCCAGCCTAGCACCAGTCCATACAGCCCACAAATAGTCCGTCTCTGGTTTTTGGGCATTGGGAGGTTGGGATTGCAACTGGGACACTTTCATCCTCAGGAATATATCCTCTAAAAACCCAGCCCCAAACCCACATTAAATTATCAGTAGATAATAAGTTATATCTCAGGAGCGGAATGTGGTTTGTATATTATGGCCCTCTATGGAGGAGGCTGACTGACTCCTCCTTGTCTGCAAGAGGAGTATGAGCTTGGCTGCTGTTTGCTATTATGACTGCAGGCAGACAGGCTGTGAAATTATGGCTGGCTTTTAGTAGGGAGATAAAGTGAAACTGTTAAACTGGGTAAGGATGGTTGCTTTTAGTTTATCCCGGGGGCATAGTGTTACAGGCAAGATCATGGATTTGGGAAGGAGCTTGGATGGCATTGGAAGTGCCAAGGGATAAGTCTTGGGGTGAAGGAGAGACTTTGGCTTTGTGTGTTTTCAGGTGAAAAGGGCACTGCAAGAGGAGAGGGAGGAAAGTGATGGAGGGGGTGGCAGCTCCTCAACCCCTCCCTGAAGGCTTGAGAATAAAAGAAGCAAAAACCAGCCACAACCTCAGGGTTTTGGGCACTTTTCCTGTGGTCCATTGGTGGGGGCATCTCTGCCAAGGCAATGGTTGTGTTACAGCAAGGTGCAAGTAAGGACAGGAGAACCTCCAGAATGCTTCAGCCCTTGTATGTGGTTGCAGAGGCAGGATGGGGAGCAGAGCTGAGGCCCTCAAACTTCAATTTGAAGTCAACCATGCACTTGTTTGGGTCAAGGCTTAGTGATGAGTTTTAAAAGGAAAGCCTATGGTAAATAATAGCAATAATAGTAGCAGTAATAATAGTAGTAATAGAAACAATAGTAATAACAGTAATAACAATAATGGTAGTAATAACAACAACAATAAACCAGTAATAATAATAATAATAATACCCCAGTGTTTCATTCCAAAACCATTCTATCCCTTTATGTTTTTAAATTGCACTTGTGTTTCAAAGCTGCAAGGGAGAGAACTTCTCAATCCTGAACTGGTTTTCAGTATTGTTGTTTATACTGAGGGGAGGGGGGAAGCCCTTTCAACTTCAATCCCCAATGAAAGTCTTAATTAAGAAGCATCAGTAGATTGGGTTGTTGAAAAACAAACAGCAGAGCAGCAGTCTGTTGCTTCCCACTAGGTAAGGATGCTGCTTTGCACAATGTCAGCTGCTGGGGAGGGTCCTTCCCATTCCCAGGCCCCATCCCTGCTCAGCTTTTCCTGAGGTTCTTTTTCCCCCCCTTTATTTTGTGTTTGTATTTGTTTTTCCCCCTTCTAACCATGTCAATCTCTGCTGCTCGCTGGGGTCATCTGAACCTCAGCTCTGTGGCTGGCCTCCGGGAATGGGCTATTTGGCAATAACTCTTTAGGGGAAGCTCTTGGTGGACAAAACATTGGGCAATGAAAGTAATGATTTTGGAGCTTAGTGCTCATGGAGGGAGCTGTGCCACAGGAATTTGTTAAATAGCTTATTCTGCTATAAATACAATACGAATACAAGCATCAGAACAAATGGAGGAGCCGGGAAGGACCTCAAGAGGACAACAGCTCCATTCCTAATGCTGCCAGAATAGATGTGTCTGCTGGATCTGGGTGATTGACCCCAAGATTGATTGCCTACAGGCTTCTCTGGCTTTCTTACCATCAAACCAGCTTGGACTATTTGGGCCTCAGCTGCTTTGACAGCTTTGCCTGCTGTTTTCCTACCTTATTGGAAGTCAACAGGAATGTTGTGGGGTTTATTTTCTTTATTCCAATAAGATGTAAAGTAAGGAGAATCGGTGATTCTCCTGCATTGAGCCTGTGGGGTTTGCCTGGGAGGAGCATGTGTCTATCTTCAGCACAACCCAGTGGTTAGAACAAATTAAGATGGAGTTATGGCGCTGGGACTTACAGCTTCAAATGGCTCTGTATACAGTACCTCCAGCATTTTAAACATGGGCTCTTGAGAGACAAGGATGATCTTTGACTTCATCTGCTTTAGGGGTCAGTTACAATTGGTTCATTCCTATACTGGGGGATGAGGAAGACTCACTGCCTTGCTGGAGAAGCAGCAATGAGATGTTTCTTGAAGCAAGAATATGATCAAGATAGTTTTAATGAGGCTCAGAAGGAGGGGTTCCTTATCAGGAGAAAATTCAGCTGTTATTGCCTTGACTTCCTTATTAACCCTTAGTCAACACCAGCGGGTGAACAACGAGGCAGGGAATGCTGTGTAGAGCAGAATATGAGTTTGAAGTCTGAAGGGAAAAGGTTGATTTGGAGAACAGGGTGAATGCAGAAGTACCTGGACTGTTTACAACTGCTCTGGGGGTGCTGGTGGTTAATCCTTGATTCCTACATGGTGTATTTAGCTGGGATTTGGGGCAATATTAATCCCTTTCAGCTATGCCTATTGCTGCTTCTGCACTGTCCCCCAGCAGTGTGAGTGCTGCAATGAAAACCTAGATAACAGGGGTGCAGCCTCAGGGCCTGAGAAGGTCACTTCTGTCCTAGGACCACCAAGAGTGGAAAGCATCTTTTATCTTGTTTCGCTGTGTATTTTCGAGCCTCTGTGGTCCATGGGAAAGGGCACAGGTAGAGTTTTCCACCCAGGCACAGTGTGCTTGATGGAGAAAGCCTTGCAAAGAGGTGATGCCAATTTTGGCACAAGTTCCCGCAACAGAAATAAGTCTTTCTGAGTGCACACTTAAACCAGAGTAAATTATATCTTGCGTTAAGCTATTTATTAAGGTGTCACAGGGGAATTTCAGGCTAGCTATGTACATCATCACAGGAGGTAGGCTGGAAATAACAGTGATTTGGAAAGAACATGCATTTGAGTCTTAGGACCCGTGGTGAAAGTCAAAGCACAATGAATTACTCCATTTAGCAATTGATGTTCACACATGGACTCAGCTGGAGCCAGAGTATTTCTACCGCATCTCGCTTCCCCAGTGAGCTAGCGGGCGTAACACAAGAGCTCATGTGGGGGTTTTGTGCTTGTTCTTGGGGTTTTCATTTCTGCCTTTGTTGCTCATCCAGAGGCAAATGCTACTGAAATGGACTTGTTCATCTGCTGTGTGCTATAACTGCAGAGGTGGTATTTCTTCCTGCCTTGAGTAATGAGTCTTCTGTCATGTTGGGAAGCAAAAGGCTGAGGAGAATGATGGGCAAAGCATCACTGCTGGGAGAGGGGCGGTTTGGGCTTGGAGGAGTAAGGGACCTCCTGTTTACATGGGTGCTGCTGTCACACCAAGATTACCCCCTCATGCTTTTTCCTGTGCTCCAAACTCACTCACAGTGGGATTCATTGGTTCCTCTTTCCCTTCCACCATCGCTGCTTCTGTGAGAGGTGTTTCAGGTCACATTGGTGCTTGGTGGAGCTGGCTGGAGTTTAGCACAGTTTCTGTAGCACACAGCAGTGTAGAGGTCAGTGAAACCTCTGCAGATCAATGCATGATCCTCCTGGCCTGAGTGTGAAAGTATTTCTTACTGCATTTCTTAGAGCAGGGCAGAGGCCCTCGGCTCAGCTGATTTTCTGCCTTTCAGTACCAGCAGCTATGGCTCTGGAGGGAGATTTAGCAAGATATAGAGAAGTCTGAGACACTCAGGAAGATTTTTCTCCTCTTCCCAGTCTTGTGTTTAATCTAACATAAGTAATTATTAATGCCAGGGTCTCTTCAGCATATGAACAAATCACATACTGAGAAAGAAGGAGCTGTGAGATGACTGAATAACCATTTTATCTATCTCTGCCACTAATATGCGCGCAGAGGCACTTGTAAGTACTGAGCTTTAGAGAAAGAGTTGAACTGTATTTAAACTAATAGGCATCCATTGTAACCAGCAGAATCACGTGGATTTAACAGCAGAAAATCTTGAATTTGGCCTTGTCCTTTCTGTTTTGCAGTGGAGCATTCGGTCATTGTGTTTAAGTCACATGCTAGGGATGCCGTCCCATGTGGGATGCAGGAGCACAGTCAGGAGTTGTGTATTGATGGGATGTGATATTTATTCTTGGGGTGGGAATTGCAGTGCGCAGCAGCTTTGGCTTTGCTGAACTTGATCTCTGATGACACCGAAAGGTTTCATTTTGGGTAGGTTCAGAGGCTGGTCATGAGCCTCATGGGAATTGCAGCTCAGGTCTCCTGCCATACAACCGTGAGTTGATGTTGACATGGGTGAGTTGTGGCTCCTGGGCTGGTGTCATCCTCAGCATCACCTGTGGCCTGGGTTGGTATCCATCTGGTCTCTGCATGGACCAGCTCCTGTCTCAGCCCAGTGAAGGTACCAGCTGGCTGTAAGCATTTTAAAGAGCTGAGCTCGGCAGCAGGGTTAACCTGGCTTGTTGCCTCGGAGATAAGTTATAGAGGAAACCAGCTGATGTGCAAAGATGTGTTGAATAGCTGGAAGTGATGACCTGATCTGACATATCTGGAAGGAGCTGGAAGTGATGACCTTATCTGGCAGATCTGGGAGTTACAAGAGGTGTTTTTTCTCCTCCTCCACCCCGGCACTGCATTGCATTGGCTCAATGGGGCCTCTCGCTCTTTCCAAACCAAGATTTTCAGTGCTTTTTCACTGTGCAGAACATGAACACTGAGTTCACACATCCAAAGCACGATCAAAATACCAAGTTTTCCCCTTGGCTGTGGTGTGGGTGCCCTGTTGGCTCCAACTTTCATACTCAGAAAGCTGTTAAAAACATCTGGGAACCAAATGGCTGGAAGAACAGCAAGAGAAAAGCCTCAGTTTTAGTTGTGGTTGGAGTCTTGTTTAATTCTTCCTAGTTACCCACCTTTCTTCCTAGCCCTCAGCTCACTGATAGGGGGTTTTTGGGGATGTGCCAAAGACAGCTTGGAGAGCCTGTGCACTCCTTTCCTCTATTTGTTGTGTAGGACATCCACAGGAAAACTGTTAAGTGTCTGTTGATAGAAAAAGGTCGACAATGACTGCGTATTTACTCCACACTCAATTGCTGCCCATCTTCCCCACCACTTTATTTCAACGCAAAGAACAAATAACCATGTGCAGCGATTGCAGCTATTGCTGCATTATGTTGTCATTCATGACATGCAGATTACAGGGCAATAATTATAGCTGGGGTGCTGTCATTTTACTAGATCCCTAAGTACCAGGACCTCTGAGTGCTGGGGTTTTTTGCTCATATGGCAATATTTAGCTTTAGCTGGAAACACAGTTAAGTGGGGGAATCACAAATGCAAAATCTCCTTGAAAATAAGGTGACAATTGACTTTCTTTGGACTGAGCTTCTCCATTGTATTCTGGATGTTATTCTGAGAGCTGGCACATGCTCCAAGGAGCATTAGCAATGCAGAAATAGCACTGGGTTTGGCCACATCCACACTGTGGGTTAGAAGCCTGCTGGTATTTGGGTGATGGTGGAGAGGAAGGGCTGAAGATGGCTGGAGTGGGAGGCTGGGGCTTCATTCATCTTTGCTCACCATGGGATCTCACATCAGCAGGTTATCTTTTCTTATTGAATACTCAAAAGTTACAGTGCAGAAAGGTGCGTTAAGAAATAACTCTGTATGTTTATCCAAGGGGAATTTGGGCCTGAGGCTTGGCATGGCCAGCCAGGGAATGGCTACTTGGGCAGTAGAGATGGGAGCTGGCTGGTTGGGAGGGTTACTTGTGAAGAGCTGAGAACTGGCTCCGTGGTGCTGCTGGAATGGATTTCTAATTATAGGTAATTGCAGGGTTGATGCTCTCTGGATTTGGTCTGATATGAGTCAAACGATTTCCTGTTGTTCAGCACTTTACAGACACTTAGACAGAGGCACCGAGATGGACGTGTTCTCTGAAGCACCCAGCTGGGCAAACACTCACTCTTCCCTTTCCTTCCTGTGCGTGAACCTCAGTGGAGCAGAACACCCGACTGCATCCTTGCTCTGTGGTTTTGGGTGGTGTTAACACTGTGTTATATTAAACAGAGGTCCCTAAACCAGATGAAATGGTTGGGTTCAGTGAAGCTGAGGGAGGAGCAGTGGCTTGGCCACACTGAGCCCTGGGCTCCTGCAGTCCCCAAAAGCACAGCACCTTTTCTCTGCACAGCCTTGCTGCTGTGTTGCTGACAGCACTTTGCATCAGACACTTAGGAAAGCTCTATCACAGATACACTTGCTGAAAAATGGGAGCCAAAGTATTTTAATTGTGTTCCCTGCAATGGGACTTGGTGCATTAAGTGGTGAAGTAGTTCCACAGTGCTTTCAAAGCCAAAAATTGCTATGAACTGGATTTTATTCTAAGTCATTGAATTCATACTTTAAAGCTCATTTTAATGTCCCCTAATGGGGACTTAAAAGCGTACTTCATGTAGCTGGCGCAGTAGTAACACTGCTGTCAAAGATCCCAAGGTTATAGAAGAGGAACCAGGGGCTGGGTACACAACAAGAAGCAGATCTCAAACAGAGAAATGGTCCCAGCTGAACAAAGGTTTAAGGAGAAAAGCATCAGCTTCTTGGGAGGAATAAGGTGAGCTTGACTCAAATGTGATTTTCTGTTAGACTTTGGATTTCACACGAGCCAGGATCCAGAATGATGGTTTCACAGCCTTGAAGAGGTTTCAGACACGCAGCATTATTCCCTAGGAAGAAGCATCCCCCTCTCTCCCAAGCACCCTCTGCAAATTGAATCCACAGCCCTCAAAACCTGGAGCTGATGCCAAGCATTTCAGTCTTACCAAAAGTAAACCAGGAGCACAAATGGATATTAAAATTGACTTTAAAGCTATGTCAGTGTTAACACTGTAAATAACCCTGTAAGTGTATTATGTGACTTTGGGTCCACTCAATGCTTTTTATCGGATGCTGCTGCTATAAGAGGTGTTGGTCATGTTTCTTTTCAGATGTTCACAGGAAATTACATGGAGAAAAAGCTCTGCTTTGGGAAAAGCCCAAAGGAAAACTGATAAACAAGAAGGACCAGACTCCCCCCGGAAGTCTTCCTGGCAGGGTGTATTTCAGTGGGGTAGGAGCCTGGGAGGATGCTCACCATGATTGCTGGGGCCTTCGAGGTAAGAATGTAGTCCCAGATGGGTGGCATTTGCTGGCATTGGTGGTCCCCAGTGTTTCTTTTCCTCAGCTCATTTTTTGAGTGTTGTCTAAGAAAGCTCTGGGAAGGAAAATGGGATGAAAATCAGTTTGTGAGGATAGGGAAGGAATTAAAGAGCAACCTCCATGGGAATGGCCCTGGCAGCAAGGATGGATGGAACTGGGCTGGCCCTTGGCTGTGGGCAAAGGCTGGTGTGTCACTCATTGCAAATAGCTCTTAATTATCCAACCTCCATCCCTGTTCAGTACTGGATGAAGCATCTTGGCTTGTGGTGGAGAGCAGTTCATAGGAGGTGCCTTAATGGCTGCTTCTGATCTTAAAATCAGTGAGTCCCAAGATTGCTACCCAAGCTGAGAAAACCAGCCTTGTAGCTGGCATTTACCGCCTAGAGATGTACTGGAGCATGTTTAAACACAGACTGCATTATCAGACCTTTGGAGATTACTTCTAGCTTCTTTCCTCTGTTAAATACAGCTCGGCTCTGCTGCCTTTCACAGGAATAAAACTTGCTATTACTTCTAGGAATCATCTATTAAATATGCTTAAAATGCTGTTCAGCCACGTGTCTGCACTGTTGTGTAATCCACAGAGCATTCCCTGTGCACGATGATCATTTCTTGGCTGGCTTATGTAGGAAATAACCTTCACTGCTTCACCGCTTTGTATGTCTTTTAACAGACCTCAACATGTGGCAGGTTCTCTTACTTCGAGCTATGGGGTTTTGCCCCTGGCTGGAAGCATGGAGTGGAGTAGGCATGGTCAGGAACAAGGTGGACCAGGTCAGAGACAGGGAGATGGCTTCACCTGGTGGTTTCTCTGGCTGGAGGTGCTGTCTGATGGTGATGCACGGTCACTTTGCACCGGTCCCTCTGACTGGGTGATGCTGGTGGGATTGGGGATGCACGTGGTGGCTGGATTTCAGCACAGAAAGGGCAGGATAGGGGGAGCACCTCAGCATTCCTGCTGGAGGAAGGATGTTCTGCTCATCTCCTGAGGAGAACCCCTGAAGGAAGGAGGAATTGCATGTATCCAGTGCTAAATGCCATATGACTCAAGGAAAGGAATAATCACACTTCTTTATTACACAGATTTATCTCACTGTGTTGGGGCCTGACAACCACCGCCAGATGCTCATCTTCTCAGTTGCTTTATTGGATTCTGGGGCATCCTCATAATTGCCATAAGTGGGAGATGATTCCCCAGCATCTGGCGTGTTAATAGTGATTCAGAGTGCTTATCAATCCACTTAAGGAAACCGAGTACGTGCTTGGTGTGCAGGGAGAGGCAGCCTGGCAAAGGCTAAAGCATCATCATTTGATCCTATTTTCTCCTTTGAATTGCTGCTGAATGACTGAGTCCTTGCTGCTGGACCCTGCTGCAGTCTGAACAGTGAGGATGCATTGCCCAGATGTCATCCCCATTTCTGGTGATGGGTAGGAAAGTGCTGCTCTGTTTTGCTCCCAGATTGTATTTCAGGGGCTGCTGAAATGCTGTTTATCTCTGCTCATTAGAAGTGAATTTAGCAGTTAACAGGAATCTTCCAGTAAACTAAAACCACTTCTGTTTTAACTTTTGGGTTAGGTTCAAAGCACCTCCTGCTCTCTTTGAGGCTGCAGATATCCAGGAGCACAGCTGCTTGGACACCATTCAGCTCAGCATCTTTTAACAGAGAAGGGAGCACTGCTTGGAGGTCTGTGGAGGCAGCGAAGTCTCAGGCAGGTGGGTTTCCTCTGTCAGCTCAGAGTGAGGAAAAGGAGGAATAAAACTGGCTAAAAGCAGATATTTCAAGAATTGCTCCAAAGCTGCTGTTTTCAGTCCAGGCCGGAATAAAAACACGGGGTTTAGGCAGCTTTTAGTTCTCCGTTTCCTTCCTTTGGGGAGCCTGAATGAGATCTCATGCTGGCAACCTCCATCTTCCAGGCAGACTTTTGGAGGTTTTAGAGGGAGACAATAGTGCAAAAGGGGCTGTTTGAACACAGGAATTCAATAGCTCCCCACATCGCTCCTGGTTGAGGAATGCTGCTGGGTTTTGAATCGTATGTGAAGGCAGGGAAGAGGCATTCTTCAGACTTGCAGCGCTCCAGCGCTGTCTAGACTTCATAATGCAATGGTGCGCGCTGCCCTGCCTTGAACTGCTGCCACGGAGCCTATAAATGGAAGCTGAGAAGCCTTTGCTCTGCCAAAGCCTCAGTCGCTCTAATGAGACCCCGGTTCCTGTGGAGCTTGGCGGTTTGTCCCACTGAGCCACTGAGGTTGCAGCAGGTGTGTTCAGAGCTCGTTTCCTAAACCCACATCCCTCTGGAAGCAAAAAGCCCCTCCTGACTTCCCATAGTGGGGTGACCGCATCTCCCTCCAGGCTAATGGAGATGCTTGGGCATAGGGATGAATGCTCCTGCATGGGGAACCTGCAGACCACCACTGTGCAGAGGTGAGTTTGGATCAGCACATAGCTCTTGACAGCTCAAAGCTGTCCCATTGAACACAGCACAACCTATGTGAGGTCACAGCCACCAAAAGCAATCTGGTTTTTAGCTATGTCTGTCCTCTCTGGCTTCATGAATCTGTTGGCTCTGCAGAGTTGGTTTGGGTCGCCGCTGGCATTAGGATGCATTTCCTTCTCCGCCCTCCTTTCTCCTCCTCCTGGGATCAGGTTTCTTACAGCTAAACACACTCTTTTCTCTCTGTGTTTCCCACTGAAGGCTGAAGCAGGGCTTGGTCACCTCTGTTTTCCTAAATCCAGCCCAAGTCAGGAGCATCTGCCAGGAGGGAGAGGTTTCCCTAAGCCTGTGGTTTGAATAACTCTTTGCAGCTTTGCTCCTCTCCCAGGCGCACAAGGAGTGGGAAGGACATCTCTAACCACTGGATGCTGCCTCCTGCAAAGACCATGGCAGCGCGCGGCCATCAGCACGCAGCAGACTCCGGGCTCACTGCCTTCGCTCCAGCACCAAGTCAAAGCCTCCTCACTTTGGGGATGACCTTTCCCCTGGCACATGGAGTGCAGAAATGTCCTTCTGCTTTTACCACCAAAGGAGGTAATTAAATGATAGTGTTGAACTATGGGGACGTGGGGTTGAGGCAGGAAAGGATCCAGCATCTTCCAAGTGCCAGTACCAACTGCAGACATGGGTACCTGGTGAAGTACTTCACTAAACTCACCTGACAGGCTGTCCTGCTGCAAGAGAAGCATCACTGCTCCTATTAGCAGGACATTAGGATCTGAGTGTTACCTTTTAAAGGAGCCTGAAGTTTCCTGGAGTGCTTTGTGGTTTGTGTGCTGGCAGCTTTGGGTGCCTGGGAAGATGCTCCTTGGAAAGCATCACTTCCAGAGGTTAAGTCCCATTAGATCTCTTCTTCTCTATGTGAAAATGGAAGCAGCTCACATCTTCTATTGTTTTGGTGCATCCAAAGACAGTAGTACATCCCTGTGCAAAACTGTTGGCTGTAACTGAATAGGCAGGAATGAAATCAGAGAAATGCTGCCTAGGTCTTAGTAGGGGTTTCATCCTGATGTGAATTTTGGATCAATAGGGGTTTCATCCTGATGTGAATTTTGGATTAACAGGGTTTTCAGACCTGCTGAAGCTTCTGGGCTGTGGTATTTTTGCCTCTTGGACTGACACATTATGTGTGGGTTATGTATCAGGGATTGACATAGCAGGACCCATAAAGAAATCCTTTTGCCTGGAGGAATGGGGTAGTCCAACTTGCTGTGGTGTTAGGTCTGCCAGGAACGATGGAGGAGGTGCCTACAGTGAACAGAAAGATGGTCAGTTAGGGCCTTGCATCTCAGATGAGCAGTCACTTCTTAATTTACATGCCGGGAAATAGGCACAGAGAGCTTCTGTGGTGAACTCTGTAACAACTGCTGAGAAAACCTGCAAAGTCCTGCTCCCATTTCCTGCTCTAAATCCAGCACAACAGACCCTGATGTCCAGGGCTGGGAGCCAAACGCTCTCAAGTCAATGGAAAGATCCCCCTTGACTTTAATGGTCTTTGCATGAGTGCTTAATTCCTTCCTATTCGCAGGCTCTCTTGGACTTGGTTATGGAAACAACTGCAGATCCAAAGTGCTGCAGTGAAGTGTAAACCCTTCAAAGCAGTGTGATGGCAGATTCTGCTGTCCTCCCAGACAGCTGGAATGGGTTTTGTTTGACGAATAGCCTGATACATGTTCTTCCAGCCAGCGCCGTGGCTACAGTGTGAATGAGTGTCTTAACAGCGCATTCATGCAGGCAGGGTTTGTGGTCAGCCCGCTGGGTTTGGAGCCAAGCTCTTCCCAGCAGGATAGGGAAGGCAGGGAGCCTGTGTCCGTGCTGGGAGCTGAACCTCTGCAGCTTTGACATGCCAGCATCAGTCAGGGCTGGGGTCTTGGGTCTTGCAGGGGCTGTTTCAATTCCCTGCCTACAACGACCATGTCACTGGTAGGCACTAGATGTGGCCCAATTTTGTCGGCTCTTTGTGACATGAAAGGTTTTTGCCCCATATTGTCCCATCTTGGGCAGGGCTGAAACTGCACAGAGAAGGGCATGAGACCCCAGCTCGTGCATGTGCTTAACCACAAAGGTGCTGTGAAGGTGCAGTCCCATTGCTGTGCTGAGCGCTGTCCCACCCGGACCATCAGCTCACCATGCACTGAATGAGGCTGAAGGCAGTGCCTCTGCTGGGGCTTGCTCACTAAACTCAGGTGAAACACTGAAAGAAGTGCTTAGCTTTAAGGACATAGATATGTTTCACTCACTTTCATGGGGATTAAGCATGTAAGTTTGGCTGCGGAGGGATCTTGGCACATCTGGCTGTGCGGTGCCATTGGAAGCTATAGGGATTTCCTCTCTAATGATTGGGACTGACTAGCATTGAGACCTACCTGCTCTGGTCTAATCATACAAGGCACAATAATAGCAGACAGGTTATTTAATCTTTATAAAGCCCACAGACGCTGAATCTGACTCTTTTAGGGGAATAGTGGCTTTCACAAGGGATCTGTCTGAGTGCTTGAGAAGAGCAGAAAGTGCTTTCCTGTGTGTAAGGTTGCTCAGCTGCCTCTGGGGGAATGATGATTGCTCTTTCTCTATGTTCTTGAAACTCCTCAGGTGCAGTTAAGGGTTTTGGCTGTGTTACTTCTCTGTCCAAAGCCCATGCGGGTTTTGCTGTTTCTCCATGCACCCAAAGGCATTGGGGTGCCTGCACCCTGCCTATTCCTCACTCGTTATATGCAGCCTGAGTATGACTGTGACCTGTTCACAACGTGATTTTGATGGGTTGGCCACAAATCCCTACTTCTTGAGCCACATTCAGCCGGAGGAACCAAGACCTCACTTTCACAGCTGTGCATTCCTGAGATGAAAAGGGCAGCTCAGGCCCAGGCTATTTCATAGCTGAAAATCAGACCTGGGCAATCTATGGAAAACTCCGGCAGCTGCAGGAGCTGCTGGAAAAATCCATATGGAGCTCTGCGGGGTCCCCTCAGGATGCTCTGATTTGGGGAGTGCTCTCCCATAGGTTTCTAAGGTTCTGAATGCTTGCCCATGGGTAGCACTAGAAATATGAAGACTCCCAATTCTGAGATATAGGAATTATGAGGTGCTGCCCTGGCTCTTTCGGAAGGATTATTTGCTTTTTAAAGTCCCTGTCTGCAGCTTAGGCTGCTCATTCTGCTGCAGAGGAAAATAGGCAGTGGGCTGAGGCATGGATGAAGTACTGAGTTCATCTCTCTGCAGTCCAGCCAGGTACACATTGCTTTTGTTTCTCCCAGAACTTAATTAAAACACATACATCTTTCCTTACAATTTTATGATGCTCAATGGCAAATAACGGTCACTCTCTAGTTACACCAATATTAACTTGTTTTCGTGGCTGAAAAGGACAGATCCAAGGGCAGTATCGTTCCTGTGCATTGGGTTACTTTGGGATATGCTATCTCCAGCAAGCAGGTAGAAACCCAGAGTTTATAATCTAGGCCACCACTCCCATGGGCTGGACTGTGCTGATGAGACAAGAAGAGACTTGTCCAATGGAAGATACATGCATTAGGCTGGGCTGGCTGATGAATCACAGCTGATGCTCTTCTTGCTCCATTTTGCTGGCATTGGTCCTAGTCTCATGGACCTTATTGACTCCTGGCTGGAGGAGCAGCCTGTCAACCATGGCTTGCTGCCTACTCAGAGCCCTCTCCTGTCTCTGGACCCTTCCCAGTGTCCCCAGGGCTCACTGAGGAAAGAGAAAAGCAGAAATCCAAGCAAGTTTGATTGAACAAGTTTAGTTTCTTTACCCAGCCACAAAATTGGACATGTTTAGCCAGAGCAGGGGCCCTCTTGGTGCGACAGAATAGTCTGTCCTACAAAGGAAACCACCAGCTCCACTGTGGATGTGAAGTTCCCAATGGAAACAAGCACGCTGTGATCCTATGGCCTTCCACTCTGCTGTGCTTTCAGTTAAAACCAGACCCATTCTTATCCCAACCCAGCTGGCCACTGGCATCAGCAGCTGCTGGTGAGTGAGGCTGGATGCTGTGCCTTGTCGAGTGGTGATGCAGTTCTAGAAATGTCTTTGTGCTCCTCTGTGATACCCCTCCGGCTTGGTTGGGTTGTGCAGAGTTTTGGTTATGAAATGGCCATTTTCACAGTGATGTTTTCCAAATTCAGTTCTTCTTAATATGGAATTAGTTTTTACAAGTGTGAATTTTGCAGTATTGTGTTCTGCTTGAAATTACTGCTGTTCTAATGTGCCAAAGATCAGGATGTTTTGTTCCATCTTCTTGTCGAAACCTGACCGGTCCCATGAAATCAAAATCTAACCTGTTCTACTCAGATATCTCAAATTGCACTGCATACATGGGAAATGAATGCATTTAGATGTGTTGCCAGGATGGTTGCACTAAGAAAGAATGTGCAAGTCCAACATTGACTCCACCAGTGGGTGGTTTGGGTCTTGGCCAAGGTTAAAAGGAAGAATGTGACTTTGCTTGGGTGCTTTGTGGCTTGACCATCTGCAAGGAGAATGAATAGGCACCATCTCTCACATCCACCCCCTCCAATTTAGTGCATGCCTGGGAAAAGGCAGAGGTAGGTGCTGTCAGTGTAATAAATGGCATCTGAATGACAAATGGTGCATCTCTAGGGCTTTCCTTTGTGGACCCAGAAAGTTGTGGCTGGAGTGATGGGAACAACAGAAGAGGTGACTGAAAGTTGGGTTCAGAGAGCTTAGCTGGGCTGTCTGTTCTGAGGATGAGTTCATCAGCTGAAATATGTGAGGTCTGCAAGGCATGGTGATGAGTGGGAGCATACGGAGTGGGAAGGCCATGTAATGAGAAGTGATAGCATGAAAGTCATTCTGGCAATGTGATTTATTAGGCTGTGATGGTGTCTTTCACATTAAGGAGCAGATGCCCCATCATGTACCAGATTTCATGCAGGATGAGAGCAGTTTCACTGTAGGAAACCATTCTGTGTCTGCAAGGAGGTGCTGGACCAAGCTGGTGGCGCTGGGTTTGTGTGATTGGTGCTGCTCGCAGTCAGAAAGGGCACTTTTAAAACCAATTTCTATTAGGTTCTATTAATTGACTCATCATCCCTGCCCTCTCCTGCACAAACATTTGCTCTGCCCTGAAATGTGAGCTAAACAAGGCTGGCGAGAAATGCTTTCTGAATATAGCTGGGGAGAGATGCGACTGAGGAGAGGGAAGGAGCGAATTTGGGCCATTTGGTAAAACACAAGATTGTAAAAGCCTAAAAAAACCCCAACCCCATACCAAAAACAACAACAAAGGAGTTGTGGTTTCTTAGGCCAGTTGGCATTCCTGGAAGTTGATGACGCCCTGGATTACCGTTGTGTTTTTAGACCTCTCCCAGTGTTTTTAGGATAGTTTGTCTGCAGTGTGGGTATGTGTGGGTAGAGCTGGGGAATATGCAGAAGGGAGGGGAAAAAAGAGCTAAAAACGGGCAGGAACAAGCTGCCTGCATATGCTGGGTTTTTTCCTTAAATTATAAAGAAAGAAGCTTGAAGTTGTTAAAGATTTGGGTACGTGGGGGTGGAGCGCACGCATGGCAAAGGGAGTCGATCCTGAAGACTACATCTAATAGGCTCTTTTGGGCTCCATTAAACATCGTGCTTCCTCAGCTATGGGAGAGCTGTGTCTCAGCTTGCAAAATAATCAGTCTAGGCTTCTGATTTATGTCACTTGGAAGCTGCCTTGCTCTGCAGAGGGGAGGAGGGATGCAGCCAAACCATCCCAGGCCAACGCGCTGGGAGTGTGATGGTATGGATGGTACAGTGGTCTTACAGGTCTTGTATGTGCCACCAGGAAATGGGTTTGGTTTTGCTGCCCAGTTTGGTGTCACATCTCATTCGGGCATTTTTGCTTAGAAAGCAGTCGTCTTTGTGCAGTATTTCTCTTTTCCCCATGTTACTCATACTGATGCTGAGCCCCATTGGTCTCCATGGGATGCTGCTGCTTTGTGGGAAGTCCAAAAGCTAAAGAGTTAGCTCAGTTGGTCCCTGAGCAGGACGGAGGGAAGGTGGGGAATGAGAGAGCCAAGGTCTCCTCCCATTTACGTGAGTGTGTAATAGCCAGAGCATGTTCTGGTTCTGCTGATTTCCTGATGGCTGCTCTGGGTGTTTATTGCTTGTGCTAAAAGCAGGGTCCTGTTTGTAGTTTGAACATTTAGAGGGAGCTTGGAGGAAAAACCAGTTGTTACATCAGTGTCTGAAGGAGAAATGACTGTTCCCACTCTGCCAGGATGTGTGTAATGGTGTCCTGGGGGGAGCAGCTCTGTGCTGGCTCTGGTACCTGGTGGCATAAGAGGGGTGGATGCTGTAGCTGTCAGGTATAAAACACCCACTGCATTTTCACTCCAAGCTCTTCTCTACCCTAAAGCTCTGCAGCCATGCCAAGATCACAGGTTTTTATTTCCCTGTTACCAAAGCAGAGCCTGACGTTCCCAGTCAGCGCATCCAGCAGGTCTGTTCCCTGCCCACTGCTCCTTTCCAATACAATAAGGTGCTGTTTGAAAAGTTCCCATTAGCTCTCTTCCTTTTTCCCCCCCCCTCAGCTGGAAGCTTCCTTTTAAAACATTAACATCTGTATTCTGTTTTTCCCCAGCAGGTTAATTAATACTTGATTCATCACCTTGAAAGCTAATGGATATTTATCCAGATCCTGAAGGAAATGAATGCCTTCTATAAATAACTGCAGCAACACTCTCTAGCGCTTACTGACAACCCATCTTTATTTATGCTGCTTCTTCAGGAAACCATCCAGAGGAGTTAATCCTGACCTTTTCCCAGGGTTCGTTTTGCACTGGCCTGGGTTGATGTTTTCCTACTTGAGCTTTACTTTGTAAACACGGTGCCTTTTTCCAAGGGAAAACGGCAGCTTTTGTGGAAAGAGACCCAGACAGCACGGCATCATCATCCAGCCTGGGCCAGCAAAGCTTGCTTGGGTGTTTTCATGGGCTGGGAGGGCTCTGGCACGCTCTGAGAAGTTGTTTAGTTTTGGCTATTGAGAAAACATACTGGAGAGGCCTTTCAGAGTCCCCATCTGCTTCAAATAGATGGTGTTTATTGGCTTTGTCTCCAGCTATTATCACTGGTGACCTTAACTAGAGGTATAGTAAAAATCACACCTCATTGCGCATATGCATATAGATGCATATAGGATTTAAAAGTAATTATTGACTTTATTAACTTGTGTGTTCCCCCTGGGTGCTCCTCTGCATCCATGGGAGCGTCTGGCTGCTCACTGGAGAGGTAAGCCCTCATTGTCTATGTAGACTTCAAAGGCAGAGATAACTGGATAGATGCTGGGAAGCTGGACAATGGGAATGATGGGCACAGAGGTGATATGAGCATTGCAGAGGATGCTGGAGGCTAACCGAAGCTTGACCTGTTGAGGTGTGGTGCTTTGGCTTTTCCCACAGCCCTGTCCTTTGGTTGCTGCTGCCTGTGGCTGAGTCTACACCAGGTTGTGTGTCCCTGTTATGGGTCTGATGCTGCTATCACAGCCCCAGAGGGACTGGGGGATGCTAAGAGCAATATGTGCTTATCCAGACCAAGGCTGGACAAGTCTTGCTGGTGGCATTGCCAGGCTCCTGACCTCACTGCAGTATAACCCAGTGGACAACTTGCCCTGTGGTCTGCAGCGTGGACTTTCTGTTGTTTCAGCAGCAGCACTTGTTTTGAAGCAGGATAAGGGGAACCAAACGAGCTCATCCCTTCTTTGTTGCTATGTCTTTGGTTTTCATTGTAAAATGAAATTGATGCAATTTGTGAGGATGCCTCCAGGAAGCAGCAGCCTTTGGAGTCACACAATTGTGCAGAAATCTCAGCTTTTATTCATGTCCCTGTGCCTCATCAGGATGCTGAAAGCTTCAAGCACAAAGGAGCAGCGAGATGGTTTTATGGTTGTATTAAAAATCCATGCTGCTCCAGATGAACTTATGGGCTCTTCTTTTCCCAGGGACGTGGGCTCATGAATGTTTAATTCCTGAGCTTGGCAGCGCTGGCTGAATTAGAAACAGAGCAACTGATTTTAATGGGTGTAAGATTAATGCAGATGAGCTTGGCTGAAACTGTGATTCCAGGGGAAAGCTCCCTCCTTGGTGGGCTGTTGTGTTGCAAGCGTTACTGCAGCAGAACGTATTCTCATCACTGGGCATTACCTGGGGCAGAGATACTAATTAAATAGGTTCATAATGGATGTTTTGGACATTAGCTCTTTGCAGGTGCCCTGGACCCACTTCATTTCTACAAGGTGGGCTTGGCTACTGAGTGTGTAAGTAGGGAAGAAGGATGGTGGGGATGGATGTGAGAAACCTCTCTTAACTCTGGGCTAGCATCCACTGGATGGGAAGGAGAAGACTTTGTGCTGTTGCATGGAGCCACCACAGCTCCAAGCAAGTTCATGGTGTATACCTGTGCCTACCCCTTGGTGAAGAGCTATTTGTTTGTTAAAGTGCTATATAAATAGCAGATACTGATACGAGAGAGCTGGTGCCCCATGACACCCCTGCACTGGACAGAGCTCTCTTACTACTATAAGCAACCTGATAGTTAGCTCAATGACTTGCTTTCCTATACACCTGAAATATTTGTATAGTGAGTAGTTTTATTGCCTGAGCACTAAGGAAAGATGGGGGAGGCTGAGCTGAACTGATTTAATTTGATTCCCTGAGCGACTGGCAGCTTTATATCTCTGTTTATATTTTATAGGTTTCTATCAGGTCGTGCTTTCAGAGATCACATCTCTGCAGGTTCTGCCTGCTTGGGCTGTTGAGTGAATGCAGCAGGAGCATTCATGAGTGGCATGCGATGAATCATGAACAATGAGGAGTGTCCCAGGGAAGAACTGGGTGACCATGGAGGAGCAGGTTGACTGTCCAGCTTTACAGGCACCTCCTGCCTGTTTCCCAATACATTTCCCCCCCACCCAGCCTGAGTTCCTGGTGCTGGTTTGCAGGGATAGTCACCCTCTGCTACTGGCTGGGTGGCTGGTAGCATGTCCCATACCAGTGCAACCTGTGCTCATCCCATTGGTGTGCTTTGTTCATCGTGCTCGGTTTTGTTCCCCAGCTTAGCCCCATCTCACTGCTCCTGTTTTTAATAGCAAGGAATAAAGGCTTCCCTTTGCTGCATCTCACACGTGTTTCAAGTGGCACAGGGTATTAAGTGCAGCATGCCTGTGTTTAGCACCTGCCAGCGGGGTCTTAGTGAGGAATGTATTGGCGAGGAATGTGTTGCCTGCCCTGAATTGCAGCGTTGTTTCTTCCTCCTCAGGAAATGCCTTCCTCAGCTAAATGACAGCCCCTGGTGTTGTGTTGGGAAAAGCTGCTGACTACAGGGCCCGGGAGCTCCTGTGTCAGGGAGAACAGGTTGCAAATGAGCCAGGAAAACTTGTACTCTAGGACTTGATCCTCTTGGGATGTATCCTGAAACGGACGGGATGCTGGGCTGAGATGCGAGACTGGGTGAGTTTTGTGTCTTCACACTTCAATGATGTTCTGCAAACACTTGAGGTAGGACCCTGGTCCCCACTGGTCCCCACTGAAATTGCTTTGTGTAGCCAAGTCAGGATGTTCCCAGCATCTTAGTAGTATCAGAGCAGCTTTAACAGCCTTTATAGACTCGCTGAACTCCCCAAGAGCACCACTTCATCACAGCATCCCTGCTCATTGCTCACAAGAATTGCTCTGCCTTTTCAGGTGCTCCACCTGGAGCCGTGCTGGAGAAGAGCAATTTTTCCCTGCTTTCTCCCGAGGTTCTTGAACTAACACACATCTATTTTAAAATTGTTTCATTAGACTCTTGGAGTTAATGATTTCTAGTGACCCAACCCCAGAATAAATCCATGTACTCCCAAAAGCCCCTTTAACATCCGCAGCACAGGGCAAAGACTCAGTTTGTCCCCAGACGGAGGAAACCAGCCCTGAGCTCGTTTCCAGTGGTACCATGTGGAGCTTTTGGAGACCTAATTCCTAAATACCAGCTTTGCTTCTGTGTCCACAGCCCTGCCACTGAGCCAAGAGCCCTAGAGGTAACCAGTTCTATGGGGCAGCACTCAGCTGGATACGATGCCTTGGGCTTCACCAGTGTGTACCCCAAACCTGCTGGGGCAGGGGGAGCAGTGCTTGGCCAGGTGAAGCGATGCTTGGGGCTTTTTCACATTCTCAGCTTAGACATAAGTTATGTGATGTACAAGTGATGTGTGTTACCTTCATACCTCTGGCAGAGCAGGAGAGGACCATTGCACTAATTCTGTGTCGCCAAGGAGAGCTTAAATACTGTGATTAACAAATTGCAGTCTCACATCTACTCAGCCATACAGGAAGAAACCTGTAAATGAATTAGATTCCCCGTGCACCACCGGCAGGGCAGGAGTTCTTCCCTTTTTGTCTCTCCCATGACTATACTCTGCTGTGATTTTTAGAGCAGCAGGGAAAAGAACCACCCGAAAAAGCCTGTTTGATTCTGTTCATTATGCTCAGCCTGGGTTTACTTTACGATTGCCAAAGCATGATAGATGGAGCAGAGATTACCTAGAGATTTTCTCTTAAACTTTATTTTCCTGAGCCTCATTAGCTTGCTGGTTTCATCTGCTTCGTTCTTACAGCAAAATCGCATTGCCATGTATTAATAGCTGTATTTTTTCATTCAGAGTCAAAACCAGATCAAGGCTTCTTGTGCTTTGCTTTCAGATCCCGTGTTAAAATATACTGATCATGTATGTGGTGGTTTTCTTTCCCTCTGACCCTGCTGGCTCTGTAAAGGACGGTCACTAATGGGATGCTTTCAGTCCTGGAGCTCCGTGCATTCCTAGGTGCAGTTTTGTGGATTTAGGGTCATATTTTAGAAGGTACAATGTACAGAGTGAAGAAGAATGTGGTTTCTAACAGAGAGGCAGGAAAGATAAGGTTACAAAGCAGCACCTCTGCCGTTAGGGGGTACAGAGCAGCTTAGATCTAGGTTAGCCCATGATGGGGGCATCTTCCAGGAGCTAAACGCTATTGAAAGATCGCATCCTGCATGACTTTAGGAGGAATGGCCAAAAGTCATCTCATGGCTGAGATGCTGCTCTCTGGGGCAGGTTTGGAGGAGGGTGGCAGGGATGGGACGCAAGGACAATGTGGGACATACACCAAACCCATCCTAACTTACCTGATGGTGTTTCTCCTGCAGGAGCCAGGAGGCTGACCCGCCTTCCGGGTTTTCCATGTGTACATCTTCCTCTTTCTGTGCCTGTCCATGGAGGTCTTGGAGCAGCTTGGAGGTGTGACATAAAGGTCTCCTTCTGCTACCTACCTGCATGGGAAATGGCTTCCTCATGTGCATTGGGATGCTGTGACAGTGCAGGAACTGGTTGTGTCCTCCAAGATCCTGGGAAGGTGCTGGAGATAGAAGACCCAGGGTAAGTTTCTTTGTTGATTCCATGCCTTGTCATCTTAGGAATGGGGAACACTGGTGCACAGAGGGGGTGAGGGCAGACGAAGTCTGTCTCCAAGACTCAAGTTGCTCTTTGTGATGTTCTCCCCTAGACATGACCCCAGGAGCTTTGCTTGCACTGCAGAGCATCTCATTTGGAAGGGTTTTCTGTAGCTCTCCACAGCCACTCAACAAGCTCTATTAATAACTGACTGCTTTCCTATTTATACATGAGCACAGCAGCGAGGAACTCGGCTCATGCGGCTGTGGCCACCGCAGCCCCTCTGCTCCTACACAGTACCACGGCTCTCACCCTCTGCCACTGTTCATCTCAGGCCCTTGAGCAGCCTGGTCTATGGAAGGTGACCCCTGCCCATGGCAGGGGGTTGGAACTGGATGATCTTAAGGTCCTCTCCGGCTTAAACCAATCTGTGATTCTATGATCTGTCCTGCCAGAGCAGCAGCAGCCCTGCCGCCATGCATGGGAAAGGGCATTTCCCAGGGCTCTTTCCTTGGGATACGCAGTGGGATTCTTTGCTTGTTGACAGGGAATATTTCCTCTTTGGAAACTGGGATTGTTTTTGTAGCAGCTCTCTCCCCAGTTTGTAAAACAAACATTTCCCAAGTGCTTCACGGTTCAGATGATGTTACTGTTATTGGAACATCAGTGTGAATGTCAGAAAATGTACTTCTTGGTTGCTTTTGTGCTGCCCAGCTCCCACATGTGATGCTGAGGACTGATGGATCCTTTTGGCTGAGCCAGTTGGGGGTTTCTTGCATTGGAAAAGCATGTAGGTTTAGATTAACATGCTGTAGCCCAAGACTAGCCCTCACCCCGCTGTATGCAGGAGGGCAGCATCCCCTCTGCTTTGCTTGGGTCAGGCAGAAGCTGGCTCCTCTCTCATGGGGACTGGACATCTGCAGCCGGTGCTGGTTCCACCAACCTTATTTCCCCTTCCTAATAGCACCAGGCTCCATACCTACACTTCTGGAAGAGGCTGGAGGGAGCTTTCCCTCTAACGCATCCTCTCACTATCTCCACTGCATGCAGGATGGCAGATTTGATGCAAACGCTCTCATCTGTTCTGACAAATCCTCTGTTCCTACATAGATAATAACTGGAAAATCTTCCTAAATAAATCCCAGTTCAGAGCGGTGCCCACAGTTCTTATTCTTTTCATACCAATTACCTGCTTCTTCTTGCTCTGGTCTGGATCCATTCTGAGCTCCTTGTAGGAGAAAGGGGGCATAGATTTATGGCTGCTAAAGTCAGCATGGGACTGAGTGGAGTTTTATGACTGCAAAACATGAGTGTGATTTGGCAGCATTAATGCGCAAACGACCACAATACTCACTCCTGAGAGAGGGATTAGAGGTAGCAGATAGCTGTAATCCCAAACTGCAGTGGAAAGGGCTGGGATATCTTGTAATTATATCTGTATTGGTGCCAAGCTGGCTCAAGGATCTGACCTGGAAAAGAGGAATATATTAGAATAATACCTGTCTACTTCTCTGTTTCTATCAGGATCAAGCTGATATATGGATACTGAGACATCTCCCTGGCAACTGGATTCCTGGATCTCCCTCTGCCCCCAGACTGGAACCAGATATGGCCGTGCTGGTAAGGTCTGTGCACATACTGAACAAACACAGCTTCCTCAGAGAGATTCATCACGGGCACACTGAGGATGTGAACATCTCTGGTGACGGTGGCCGCTGTATTACTGTTGTTACAGCATCTGTGGTCCAGCTTTTTGACCTTCTTCCATCTGCGCATCCTCGGTGTGCCGCCAAAGGCATCAGACAGCAGAGCAGAGATGCAGAGCAAGGCTCTGGCTTGTATGAAAGGCAGAGGTGCCACCTTCAGCACAGAGCAGCAGAGCATGGAGGGCTTGGGAATGGATCTTCCCTTGGGTGGGTGCATTGCACAGAAAACTAGACCTATCATAGAATAGTTTGGGTTGGAAAGGACCACGAGATCCACTTCCAACCTCCTTGCGCCGCCGTGCACCGCTGCGGTGTCACCAGGAGGTGGCGCAGCACGAATGGAGACGCTGCTGGGACAGCCGCGGCTCCGCGCCCCGGAGCGACCCGCAGTGATTCCGGAGCAGAGCGGTTCCGGGAACGGGCGGAAAAGTCCCGATGGTCGTTCTCGGAAACGCGTTGTGCAAAGTCATGTGCACGGGCGGGAACAAAAACAGAGGCGCAAACCCCACGCTTGTCTGCAGAGAAGGAAAGAGTGAGCGCATCCCCTCGCTGAGAGCGTGCGGATGTCGGCGCAGCCGCTCCTTGCGTCCCCTTTCTGCCCGAGCGGAGCCTCGCTGGCTCTGTTCCGCTGCCGGGTGCCCGCATCCGCTGCTCCAGCATCCCAGCTGCCAGGACGTTCTTTAAGGAAGCTTCATCTATAGCTTGTATGAGTGATGATGCGAGCTAAATCATTTGTATGCTGTAAGGTGTGAGTGGAGTTTACCCAGAAACAAGTAAATTATAAAACTTAAATATTTAAATAAAACACAATAAAATACATAACCTATGAAAATTCTAATTGTAATGATTTAATGATATTTACATTTTACATTTTATTTATAAATATATATTTTTATCATATATGCATGTCATTATTTCCCTATAAAT